>CAIGRM010118475.1:0-14330 GCA_903798335.1 Fraxinus albicans
GCTTGTTTAAATTATCGACTAGGCGTATTTCGATGTAAACTCTTCTGATTCTTAACTGCGTTGGCTGTAAGCTCGTAAAGTGTCGAGAATTTAGTTCCACATGAATGTATTTTGCAACGTAGAAGGATTTATGACACATTCTGAGTTTGATTTCCGAATTGGAATAGTAAATGGGTTAATCGAGCTTCATGCGCTGGTTTCACAATATATGTTTTAAATATCATTGGAAGTCGGATATATCATTGCAGTGGGAGCTGGTCGATTTTGGAAACGGCGTGAGGAAGAAAGGGCAAAGCGGAAGACGATGGGAAAGAGGAATAGGGTTCCAGCCGATTTCACTTGTTTCTGAACAGTACCGCGTTTTAGCGTTTTTGGCCGTGTTTTGGTTGAAAATTCTGAAAACGTGGAAAACCTCGTTTTCCATTTTCTTTGAAAAAAAATTAGCCGTTTTCGAAAACTTGTTTTCAGAAATGGAAAAGAGAACGCGTTTTCACCATTTCGAAAAATTGAAAACAGAAAATGGGTTGAAAACGGGAAAGAGAACAGGGCCTTAGCTTTTAAAAATCTCCAACCACTGGTTAATTTGGAAAGGTATTTTTCCTTTTCATGTCTACTTTGTAATCTTTCCATCTCTTCTATTACTTTTGTAATGGAACATTTTGGCTGGTTTGCATAGAATCATTTGTTATTATTATTATTATTATTTTTTTTTTTTACTTTTAGTCTCGATTGATAACTAAAGCACTTTTGACGAGGAGTGACATTTTACCCATATAAAGGTTCCACGATTTTGTACAACAACAATATAATACGCGAAATATAAAATTGCATATGTAATTGCTACAAAAAGAAGTACATATTGAAGGTGTGCTCAGTAGAGATTAAAATCGGATTGAAATTGAAAAACTAGCTGATATTGTTGACTTTTATTAGACGAGTGAGACCCAATAATGACTATATTTTCAATTTTAATTCGATTTTAAATTCTACCAAACAAGCTCTGACTTTTCAGCTATCATTGGACTATTATAATTTATTTAGCCCGTGTTTGTTTTCAATTTTAAGTAGAATTTTTATTGTTGCTACAGTTGGTGAGCCACAATGTTTGACCTCTCTCTCTACCCCACTTTTTTTTTTTAAAAAAAATCATTTTCAAGTTAAAACAATGTGAAACAAATCGGGGCTAATCAAAATCGCAACATACTTTATAATTTTATGGTTATTATATGCGGATGGGATTTCACTTTCCGTGTGATTTCTAATCTTGGCGGATACAAACTTGCCATCAAACAGAATTTCCTCATAGGTGAAAAGGGACACTTCTTTTTCAGGATTTTCGATAGACTCGCCATCAAATAATATTTTCTCATAGATGGAAAGAGACTAAACTCTTCCAAAATTTTCAAACTTGGCAGCAGAGACTCGCCATCGAATGAGGTTTTCCTCGTAGACGAAAAGAGACTCGCCTTTTCCAAAATTTTCTCAATTGGCAGATAGAGATTTCATCATTGGAGGACATGAGCTCGCTTTTTCTAGAATTTTCACAATTGGTGGAATAAGCCTCCTGAATGCAAACCGATATTCACAGTATTATTTTTGTTGGCAGGAGAGTTTTTCAATTCTTCAACTTTTACAGCTTCATATACGCTTTACTAAGTGAGGGTTCACAAATTTTCCTTCCCAACTTTCTATCATCGTTGTGGTAAATACATATAAAAGTTTGGCCATGGGTTCCTAAGGATGGTCAACCTGCATATGATCAAATGCGATTCTGAATAAAATATTCACGGAGCTCCCATTATCCACGAGCATACGATTAAGACCACTGTGGAAAATTATTGCCCCCACCACTAATGCATCGCAATGGGGATATATGGTTCTTTGTTCATCATCATTAAATATAATTGGAAGTGATACGATTTTATGGTTACCTCGAATCCAGAAGTTTTCCAGCGCAGGTGTTTTAACAGCTGGGGCATAATTCATTTTGAGTAAAATTATATATCAAAGTGAAGAAGATAATGCTAAAGCCATTGTTAATATTGATTGATCTGATAGTATATATAATACATCATATTGCCAAATGAATAATCTAGAACTTATAGCTGTTAGGCAGCTCCTTGAATTATGGATCATGTAGGAATCTTTTATAACTGAATAGTGGTCCAGGGCAGCAAGGAGAAACGGTTAGTACAGCAAGGAAAAAGGCAGCTGAGTCATCAATGATATGTACAAAGATAAGGCTGATGTGGAGATAGCTCCATGGTGAATGGAGCTAGCACCACTAGCTCCATGGTGAATGGAGCTAGCCACCAACTCCTTGATGGATGGAGCTAGCCATTATTCTTAACACTTTGTGCATTCATGGTCTCTTTTTGGTGGTTTGGAGCTTTTAAAGATGCATGGGGTGGTTCTTCACACATTGGCCTTGTTCTTCGACCTTGTCCTCTTTCTTTTTAACCTAAATAAGAGAGATTCTAATTCTTAGGAACATCGCATTCTGATTCTCTTTGTTGGCTTTGGACCTTCACCATTGCGAGTACTTCGGAGCATTCCTCTGTTTCATGATCCCATTGTGCAATTAGTTTTGCAAATTTTGGTTTGCGAATCTCATGGGAAGGATGATATGCTTTGCCAATTGCTTGTGAAGGAGCTGATGAGATTGTATGCTCTATTTCCTTTTATGTTCATCAAAGCGAAGGTACTACTATTTTGACATACATCGAAGCCTTCCCATTGTCTTTTAGCTTTTCTGTGCAGCCTTGTTCTATCCATTTCCCATTTTCAACTGTATTGTCGATTTGAATTTCACTATAAGTAGTTGAATTTTTGTTACAAACGTCTCTCAAGAAAAGCGTCTCCATCAGTAACTCGTTTCATAGGGCATCCTCTTAGCCTTCTCGTTAGATATAGTTTCACAAGCAATGAATTCAGTACTGAAACATGTGAAATAACTCTTAAGAGATTCTCAAGTGGCTAGTGCCTACCCTGGCCTACTTCTCGTGAAGTCTCCCAGGAACGCCTGCTTCAATTGTGGTCAGGTTCTGATTGAGCCTAGTGGCATCTTACTATGCCACATTTTCGCCAATCCGTCCTACATCAAATAGAATGTTAGACATTTAAGTGCGCCTTTTTAGCCTCTTTTGCGTCATGTGAGTTACATAAATCGAATCATTCTCTTGAAGTTCATCATCTTCATCATAAATGATTCGCTTGCCCTGAAATGACCTGGAGCAATAGGGTATATTGGATCGCCCTTTCTACTGTATTTCTCTATTTCGGGATGGATGAAGTTATCTGGAATTGGAATCTTTTTGATTTCCTTTGAGAATTACAGGTTTTCATCGTCATTGTCTAACTCATATGAATATTCCTCATAGAGAGAAACAAAATATGAGGACTTGATTAGGCTTTCCGCCCTTATATGTTTACGACGATAGCGTTGGTTATACCTTCTTCATGAAAGTTAACTTCTTCCGCTAGCCTATCATATCCACTGGATTTATTGATTCAGAGATCCCGTCGTGGCTTACTAGGTAAACTATTGAAACTGTTTGATATTTGAACTATCGGCTCTATATTATTCTCATCAGATTTCAAGTAGAAATCTACCTTCGGATTGCCTGCAATCGCATGTAACAGAGCATTCTCTGCAGTTCAAGCTCTAAGACTTTCAACCATCCCTGAATGGTCTTCGCAGTAGAGATTTTCTTCCATTGTCAACGACGATGGGTACGAGAGAGAACTATATCGATGTTTCCTCTCGTCGTTGCTTTGTATTTACATCACCGTTGGTCAGACCATCACTATGAGTCTTGACTCCGATCTCCAATACGTTTACATCCATCGATTCCACTTCCACTTGACTATGACTCTACACAAATTTCTATGATCTTATTAAAAATAACAAGATTGTGGTTATCTCTGTACTAGATTTCCACAGAAACGGCAATTTATTGGCATCTAAAAAATGATCAACAAATTACCCTCACTCACTATTTTGCTGCTCAATGGGAGCATATTGTTTGCACGGATGAATATGATCCTCAAAGCAACAAGTATGTCTATCAAACATTCTTGCGCTGGTAGAAAAAAGCAAATGATATGAAAGCCAAGTAAACAAGAAATTCATTTCCCAAATAATATTTCTACTGTGAACTTCAGTAGAGCGTACCAAAAATAAAATATTAGATAAAATCATTTAACAACTTGATCTTGATCACCTGTCTATAAATTTGTCCTACACCAAGTGCGCTTAAGATCAATGTTTTGCCAAAATTTAGATATTATCATATTAAACATCACTCTGCATTCTATGTTGCGTTTGTGATTGATTCTGCTGCACTACAAGATCCTATATAGCATATTAAAGAAAAACATAACAAATACAAAGCACATATCAGGGAGTGAATCCTCCTAATGAAGTGCAAATGTGCAGATAAGATTCAGAAACACAAAATTAAGAACAGAAAAAAAAATGTTCACAAATAATACGAGGCGGCAAGAACATAATAAAAAATGGTTAACTTATAAAAGTTACATAAATTCACCATAAAAAGATAAATGAAACGATAATAAACAGAGATATACACACATAAATAAGGTTATTTATTTTTGAAAAGGGAGATTACAAATCAAAATATTGTTCGACACAAGTCGGAGATTGAAGCCTATGGTATAATTTTGCATAAACTGAATCAGGAGTAACCAAGTAAATACATGTCCAACGCACAAAAAAACCTTTTCCCCACTGCAGTAGAAAGGATTCATGTGTCTGAGGGTATTTTTTAGTTCAAACCAGCATTCTTGAGTTGCAGTAAAATATAGACCCACAAAGCCAACAAACCTCATCATCATTCGCAGAGGTTATTGTCTGCTCATTCTCCAGTCGACAGCAGGTTTAACCAACAAGTAGAAAATAATCTAGAACTGAGTTTGAAATGCAACTAGCCACTTTTTCTTTGTGGAAAATAATCTAAATTTTCCTTTTTCTATCCTATAAAAGGGATAGAAATCCTTCTCCGTCAATAAGTTGTATTCCTGGTCTTTTCTTTCCCTTAAAGAGTACAAGATCCTGCACTGAAGTTAGAATGCGGAAGCATAGGAATCGCAACATCGTCGTGGAGTATAGAATTTACATTTAGACAACAATAACTCCGAAACAATTGAAACTTTGACTATTAAGTACGGGAGAAGTCATACTTGTAATTAGAAGCCGATCTTTTTACATTACTCTTGACCATGGGTGCACAATCTAGCCTCACTACTTAGTCTCAAATGGCTTTCTCATGCTTTCCACCACGTTTACACATAAACCATTCCTAGCAAAAAATCAATAATCATCCCTGTTAATTACTTAGAGCACGTTTAGCTACGGTTTAATAAATTAAATTTATACAAAGTGTCTTTTTGTATCCAAACTTACATAAATATTTCTCAATTTTAAGTACAGAAAGGTAACTTGCTTTTCTAACGTTCACCACCTGTTAATAACAAATTAAGTCTTATTCCCAATAATTTGAGATCCTTATCAGCTGACCAATTAAAAGCAACAAGATCGTTATATCAGTGACCAAGTTAATTATGGTCTGTCTTAAACCCCCCACCTTTAGTTGTCTTAAATTTACATAAGCTTAGCAAAAAATGCAAGCACTTAACGAATATTAAAGACTAATATCTAAAGGGAAAAGAAAAGAACAAATAAGCTGAAACACGGTCCACATTAAGGGGGACAGATTTTTACACTGGTGAAGATAAAACATATTGTGCAGGCATTCGTCACAATTGGTGACTAATCTGCAAATTTAGGAAATAAAATCTTCTACTATTCTATACAACTACTATTCATTTACACCAGTTGTATTTTAAGAATTTGTACCTATGGACAAAAGAATGATGAAAAAGGATGGTCGTTGATCATTTTTGTTTTCTAAAATCTTAGGAATTTCATGCAGTAAAGAATCTGATGTCCATCATCGAATGTTGTTCAAGTGAGCAAATGGCTGAGAGTTTGTGAACCCACGTCCAAAACGGTGAAGAGGTGTCCCAAAAACATTCCAGAACCTCAGAGTTTCATCTCCTGCAGCTGATGCAACCGTGCATCCATCCGGGCTCTAAATCAGACAACCACAAGAAAAGGATCAGATTTTAGATTTTCAAAGGATCAGAGTAGTTTCATTACTCTTCGAATAAGATATAACTAGGTACCTGAACCATAAAAAGAACTCTCGATGTATGCCCAGTGAGCTCGGCTGTTTTCACCATGGAGGGGTATTTCCAGAGAGTGAGCTGATTCTGAGTAAATCCATGAGAGCTAAGCAACTCACGCTCATTTTTATTCCACAATAAAGCACAGACCTGTGATCCTGTGTCAACTGAGTTCAAGCACACACCAGTATGCGTGTTCCAGAATTTTATGCTCCGGTCACCTCCACCTCCACCCGAGGCAAGTAAATTACCCTGGAAAGGACACCAGGCAAGTGCTTTGACAGCAGCAGTATGTTCCTCGAGCCTGTGAAGCCACTGTGTTGGAGAATTAGACGAAGCCATGGATCTGTCCCATACGTGGAGCAGATTATCATTTCCGCCACTTGCTAACTGCTGGCCGGAGGCTGACCATTTAAGGCCACAAACTTCTTGATGATGTCCTCTATAAGTTTCAACAATGTGTGCCCTCACTCTAACATCATTGTTAATGATCTGACCATCCATGCCTCCAGTAGTCAAAATATGATTGTTCCAGTCCAAAGCACCAACTCGTGACCTATGGCCACCTCTCAAAGTTCTCAGCTGCAGTAGAAGTATATAAACAAAATAAGAAGTTTATACAGTATTAAGATATATTAACCTAATTGTAGTAAGTGTACAGCTGGTCGACTGGATTGGACAAAATAGACCAGAGCTCCCAGCTAGATTTGAGTCTGAGTCCAATCCTGTATAACTGATCAGAAAATATTAGAGGATACACACCAGTCTATTGGCTGTTGAATCCCATAGCTGAACTTCCGAGTTGTTCAGGCCAACAGCAATGTAGCGACCATCCGGAGCCCATCTGACACTGGTCACGGGGCCATTTTCTTCATCAATTGTGACAAGTTCTGATGTAGCTCCATTAGATGCATCCCACATGTACACCGTGTTTCCTAGAGCAATGGAGAGAACGTTGCTGCTGCCCCAATCTAATAGGTTCAAATAGTAATCATCCACAATATCAGGGGCGTCTAAAGTCCTCTCGGAAGTCTGCATAAATATACAAATTATGGTTTTCTTAGACAACATTCATGTTACAAAAATTCTCTCATCCAATTGGATAAACTCCACAAAACAATAGAAACAACACCAACCTGGGGAATATGCCGACGGGGTTTTGAGGGTTTGGCCTGGTGAGCAGCAGCTGATGCAAACTCATTCGGAATTGTCTCTGTGGGGGTAGGAGGCTTGTTTTTGAAAGCAAGAATCCTTGTCCTATTCATATTCAAGGCTTCAGCGAGCTGTTTCCTGTACGCCTCTCTGGATGGTGAAGAGATCGCTGCAGGATTTTCCTTACCTTTCCTCGCTTCTGTAAGCATGTAATGTGCATAGTCAAAGTCCATCGCCGACCTATTCGGTATAAACCGATCCAACTGCAGGAACCAAAACCATCATATTGTTAAGATACACATTTTAGTTCATTTAACATTAACATAAACAAATTCTAAAATTTTAATTTAAACTCCAGAAGACAGATATTTCAGATGCTGATTTAAACTTAAATTGAAAATTTATTAAACTATTTCAAACCGTAAGTTTTAATTTATCATATTCAAAATAATGATTGTAAAACAAATAAAGTCCACCTACTTTATAGAATAGAATCAAAAATCATAAAAACATAATTGCAGATAGGGTGGGACTTGAAAGCAGAATTGAAAATATATTACTTATTTCATTTTCAAAACCTCTTATATTTACAGATCAAAAAAAGAATATGCAAACCCACGTTGTAAAACAAAAAAGTTTCCACCCCATTTGTCAAATTAAATAAAAAATCATTAAATGGAATTGACCGTAGCAAGGACTTGAAAAAACATAACCAATCTCAAGTTAATTTTTCTTTCCTTTTCTCCCAATTCCAATAAACTTCTTCTTAACACAGATTTCAGTGAGAATATCTTAAACTATACAAGAATATTAAAGACCGTAAAACAACCACATACATTCTCTCGAGAACTTCGTCTATGAAGGAGCGGTTCCGGGCTTTGCGATTGAGTCTTGTTAGAAGATGCATATGAATTAATAATTCCTGTTTCCATTATGTTAGCACAAGAAAAATACACAAACAACAAAAGATATATGTATACAGTAAGTGTGTATATATGCAATTATATTTTATACAAATAATAGAGAAAGATGGCGAGAAATAAAAAATCCCTGCAAAAAAAAGAGAAATGAAGCCTGCAAAAGAGACAATTATAAAATGACCGAAATCTGAATTAAATCGAATAAACAATCAAGAAATTGAATTTAGTATTAGAAAGCAGAGCGGAATCAGAGCGATTGCTGGTTGCGAGTTGGACCCGAGAGTGTGTAATGAGATTGTCTTGATTAGAGGTTTATCGGGCAACTATATATAGTTCTCGATTAGGTTTTGTTGGTGGGGATCTTGATTAGGGTTTGGTGATCCAAACGGCCAATGGATTTGGGCATCGGGGGTTAACGGCTATATTCCGGAAAGAGCCGTTGAAAATTGTTTGGACGGAATTGCCCCTGAGAAAATTGCCTGCTGCTGAACATTACAAGCAGGGGAATCCTAGGTACTTTGAAACTTTAATTTTTGGGTTGGGTTTTCTACGATGGCTTCCTGTTACTCCCCAAAAAGTAATTACCCTAACCCATATGTTTTAACTTTTAATTTCAAAAATAAAGTTTAAAAGTTTTTTGTACAAAATTTAAGTGATAATCTAATTTTTTAATATTAAATAATAATATTATAAAATCAGGGCTTGCCAGGGCTTGCTTGAGCCCCATTTTAATTTTTTCCAAAAAACACATTTTGCAATAGTATTAGAGTAATGCTATTCATCCTCACTGAGAATTAAAATACAGTTTATGTGGCGTTAATGTGACATTAAATGATAAGTGAAATTAAATAAGTTATTTAATTTCACCTTTCATTTAACCTATCATTTAATGCCACATAAACTGTGTTTTCATCCCCACTGGGGATGAATAACATTACTCTTTCAACAATAAGAAAGGAAAACTCCATGGGGAGATGNAATGACACATAGACTGTGTTTTCATTCCCACTGGGGATGAATAACATTAATCATAGTATTATGATGGAGAATGCGTAGTTAAAAAAAAAAAGAAATTTTTTAAGATTTGCATGTAATATTATTTGATTAAAAATTGTTCAGTTAAAATGGGATATAATCACTATTTAAAATTCATTTTGATGGAAAAAATGGGACTCAAACAAATGCTAAATTAATCTTCATACCCACTCCATCCATCCCCCCACGGATTTTACTCCCAAACTCTAAATCATTTTCCTTTCTTTTCTATATCCTCCCCTTTCTCTCTTCTTTAGCCTCTATATTCTCTCTCTATATCCTCTCCTTCTCACTTCGTTATGGACCCGACGCTCACAGCAACGAGCACTCCATACATCCACTGATCCACCCCACCGCTTTGCAGCGCTCAGGTTTCTGCTTTTGGTGCTTGGCCAACAGGGATGGTGATAGGATGTCAATTGTAGTAACGGGTGGTAGATTGGGTTTTGGTTGGCTAGGTGTGCAATTGGAGCAGCTGATGGCTTGTTTGCTTTGCCTTAAGGGAAGATGGTAGGATTGTACAAAATTTGGGTTGGTGAAGTTGGTAGGTGGTCAGGCATGTAGTCGATGAAGGAGCATGACGAAGTTGACTATCCGGTGACGATAATGGGCATCGATAATGCAATGATATATCGGAGAGATTGCTTCTAAGGTTTAGAAACAGGAAGGGATATGGGCTAGGTTTTGGGTGTGTTAGATTGAATCGTGGGTGGTGAAGGGTGGTGGTGGCGCAAGTGGTGGCGCAGTTGGATTGAAGTATTTGTGACCAATTATTTATGTGATTTTATCCACTAAAATGATTAATTGGTGACCAATAAATAATATGTAATCGATAAAAAGATAATTCGTGATCAATAAATAATATGTAACCTTAAAAAATGTAAGATTGTGACTAAATTTATAATCATAACTCACAATTTGTTAAGTTGTTACCAATTAATTTGATAATTTGTGATCAAAAAATAATTTGTAACTAATTCATTTAATAATTTGTAATCGTAAAATAAGCTGTGACCTATAAAATTTATGATTGTGACCGAAAAATAATACATGATATAATAATTTGTAATCGTGAAATAAGTTGTGACCTATAAAGTTGATGGTTGTGAACGAAAAATAATACATGATCTATTAATTTGATAATTTATGATCGGTAAATAAATTGTGATTTGTAAACATGTGATTTGTAATTGAGAAATAATGCGTGGCCAATTAATTTGATAATTTGAATTAAGATGCTCTCATCAATTTTATTTTGACATTATTTAGAGATGGTAACATAGTAGCTTGTCCCATTCATGAGTCGAGCTCGTTCAGGATCTGAGCTCGTTCGACTTAATTTTTTTTTTTTTTTTTTTACTCCAATCCTAATTCGCCCCTGCAAACAAGCGAATCGTGCATACTAGCTTGCACAAGCTGACTCACTAGCTGCTCTTATTTTGTCTCACGCATTGAGCTAGACGGAAAATTTAGTCAATCAAACATCCCCCTCTTCTCTAAAATCTACGTCACTCTCAATTATTTATGTTTACAATTTTGCAGTTATTATCACTTTTTTGATTTTTCAATTTCTCTGAAAAATTCTTATTACAACTGTTTATATTTTTGTTGTTTTATTATTTTACCAACTTTACATAATTGTCAGCTTATCATCATTTTTCCCGTCACAGAGATAGTGTGCCTAGTTTCTTGCCAATTTTTCACAAATAACCGAAAAGGTTAGTTATGTTACCGCGTTCGGTAAGATGAAAGAAGAATTATTCTTTTGAAAATATGAATGTAGTATTTCGTGAATTTTTGATATTATGTATTTTGTTATAGTAATCAATACGTACATTTAGTAACATTATATCTTTGGTTAAAAAGTTATTTGCTAGTAAGTACATTTAAAGGGATGAACCCACTTGTCACATTGCACAAATAATTGCACATTCTATAATGGTTTAATATGATTAATAAATTTTTAGTGTATCTTGTACAAGATGTGTGGCTAACAATGCTCTTATCTACGAGAGTTAATTTTTTTTTTTTCGTTTTGGTAAGGCATTTAGATATAATTGTTTTGTTAAGAATTTACAGGCAATGATGAAATCTGGTACTCATTTATTAGAAGGTATTTTTTAGGAAATTGGGAAATGTGAAATCGTAAATATGGAGAAGTAAACATCGTTTTCAATGAACTTTCCTCATACTCTCCAAAATAGTATTGATAAAATTCAATTTAGTTTTTTTCACATATAATTTGAACGAAATAATAATAGTGTATGAACGTTGATTTGTTACCTAAGTGAGACAACGACTTTTTGTATAATCTGTTAGGTTCAATATTGTAATTGACAATTCTGTGAATAAAAAAGATTTAATTGAACATGTGTAAAGTCAAGGAGTGAAGTGCAATTTTGTATAGTTGAGTTAGGTTGTCTAGGGTTTGAGTTCGAGTTTGGAAACAAGTAAGAAGCAGCGCCGAAATTTTGTTAGCTTCACGCCTGGCCATCGCTCGAGCGATAGAAACAGAACCATTGTCCCTCGCTTATCGCCCAAGTTTCGCTCGAGCGACAAGTCCCTCGCTCAAGGGACATATTTATGCAGTTAGACCTAATTCGCGATTTTGAAGAGTTTTACACAGCCCATAACACCTAAGCGTCCCCAACTATAAATACATATTTCTGTGACAAATTCCGTGTAGTTGCTTAATTGTGCTTTCATTGTATAACGCACTAACATCATATTTTGAGAGATCCAAGATCATAATTATTTGGTGATTCATCCATTTGGGAAAACATCAAGGTTCGTGAATTCAAAACACCTGATTTCTTTAACACTTTAAGGAGGTACTTTCTCGGTTGAATTTCAGAAGTTTCTAGAGGTTGCGAGATGTTGGACTACAAGCACAGGAAGAAGAACAAGAATAGGTGATTCTTGGATATCCACTCGGAAGAGACAATTGAAGAAAATTGGGAGTTTGTAATTTACAGCGGATCTTGGAAGCTACATGAGGTAGATCGGGAGATCTGATAGGTTGGCCAGATAGTATCTACGGTAGCAGATCGTGAGTCTAGAGGAATAGCAGATCTTGGAGATTACAAGAATTCTAACACCGGGAACTAGTGGAATTTGTTAGGCTAGAAACAGACTGTAATCCATATTATCTATAGTGAGGTAACTGAGTTTTTACCCAGTTGGGTTTCTCCGTCATCATTTTGGTGTTCATTCTTTATTACTTTCCATATTACAAACTGTGGTATTCAAATATAGGATAATTGAATTCTATGTTTAATTATTTATAAATTGTTAAAGTGACTTGTTGCTTTTAATAGAATAATTTCGCACATAATGTCGAACTTTGTTAATAAACTACGTATTTTCATAATCAATTTCGAAATTATGTTTGGACTGATGATGAGTTTAATATATGCACTTTGTATTATAACTTTTCAAACATATTTTCGTCTTCTATAAAATGTAAACCCCATCTTCTCAATTGGAATTCTCTTATATCCTATTTATCAAATATTTCTTTAACTTTCTTAGTTACAGTTTAAGGGTAAGAATTCTCCGTTATCCTAGGTATGTGTCCCGATGCAAAACACATTTAAAACCATTTTTCTTCGTGTATCTCAAATTGCGTTGGTCTCAACATTGCTTTTAGTTGTTTTAAAATAACTTTAATTTGACATTCAATACAAATACATCCTCGTTACGATGAAGAATTATAGAATTGTGACTTGTACTCTAGTTCAAATTGCATAAATTTTGATAGCCCATAAATGATTAACTAAGGGGTGAATTGGATTTTAAAAACTTTTTCAAAAATTAATCCTGAATCAAGCAAGCTAAGAACGAGTAGATCAATCAAATAATAAGCTCAATCAAAATAACAGTAAGTAAAAAAAAGGATGATGCAAACGATATAATTGTGGAGGTACAATCACAACTTTTACAATGCTTTCGATGATTTCCAAACAAGAAGCACCGATGACCCCACTATATTGAGCTTTCAAGGGATCTCAATATGAGCCACAAGTTTAAATGAATGATTTTACAGTGGAATTGCTCTCTAATTAAATTATACAAATAAATTAAGTACCAAGAGGGACCACCACTTCAATGAATAGCAATGAATGATAGCTCAAATATTAAGCGAAAAAACTTTGTTGAATATGATAATTAAAAATTTGATTCAATCAATCAAATTTTTTAATATGAAGATGATGAAAAAATAAATGCAATGTAAATTTAAAAGATTTGCTCAAAGTATTTCTCTCTTTACTAAATTATAGGAATAAATTAAGTGTCAAAAGAGACCAACACTTCAATGAATAGCAATAAATAATAGCATAAGCGTTAGATGAGAAAACTTTGATCAATATGATGATTTAAAAGTTTAGATTTCAATATGAAGAAGTAGAAGATATAAATGCATTGTAAGTTTAAGGATTTTCTCAAAATATTTCTATCTTTAATGCACTTAATATGATGATTTAAAAGTTTGAATCAATCAAAAAATTTCAATATGAAGAAGTAGAAGATATAAATGCATTGTAAGTTTAAGGAATTTTTCAAAATATTTCTCTCTTTAATGCAATAAAAAGACCTTACATTGAATACAAAAAGAAAATATATTTATGGAGAAAAACTTGTAAAACTTTCTGGGAATTCGGATGAGGGTCCAGTCAACCACCACAAGTCCGGATGATCAAAATATAGCCGTTGGACAAAAAATTCAGAAGTCAGAATGGTCAAAATGTTGACCGTTGGAATCTTCAGTCGATCGAATGGTCCAGCCGGTCAATTGTCGTCCATCCAATTTTTCTCATTTTGGTCCCGTTTGATCCGATTCAAATGTTTTTTAAAATGTGAACTTTTGGAAGTGCTTTTAAATAGTTTTTCAAAGTACGTAATATTTTAAAGATATGGTCTAAGTTCAAATATTATTTTTGAAAATCAATCTTTCTTTTAATCTAGACATTAAATGCAAATGATAATCAAAATAACTTTTAGTGCCTATAAGGGTCC
>CAIGRM010118478.1:0-12660 GCA_903798335.1 Fraxinus albicans
ATGTAAGAAAATTGCGAAAAGAATCATACCCGTTTGTTAAAACGAAGTTAGTAAATATGTGGCACTGGAAAATGCATTTGACGCGTTCGATGCTATAAGCGAGAGAAATTTTACGCGTGGACTTCGATAATTGGGGCATGCTCGAGGGAGAGGAAGTGGGGTGAAGCTGTGGAGCATTTTTATTCGATGACGGGGAGTGATAATATTGTTCCGGATGACTTTTTATTTCCCAAGATTTTACTGACTTGTGGGAACTGTGGTGATGTGGAGACGGGGAGATTGATTCATGGCATAGTTACTAAATAAAGGATGAATAGCCAAGTTCGCGTGGATAATACAATTCTAGTTGTATACTCAAAATGACGGTGGTTGAATTAAGCAAAGAGGTTTTTTGAAGGAATGAAGGTGAGGACACAGTTTCTTGGAATGCAATAATGGTTATTGTCACAGCACGCATATTTTTTGATTTGGTGCATGAAGAAGGTGTTGAGCCTGGCTTGGTCACTTGGGAATATATCGATATAGAGTTATAATCGATTGGGGAAGTGTGATATTGCCATGGAACTGATGGAGATGGAGAATTATGAAATCATGCCAGATGTTTTTACTTGGCCTAGTGTGATTTCAGGGTTTGCACAAAATAATAGGATGTTGTAGGCGTTGGAATTGTTCAGCAAGATGATTTTGTATGGGGTTGGACCAAGTGAGGTTACACTCATTAGTGCTATCTCAGCTTGTCCATCTTTAAAAGATTTAAGAAAGTGAGGGAAGTTCATCTGGTTTCAATGAAGGTGGGGGTATGGTGAAAATGTTCTATTTGATATGATTTCAGAGATGGGTGTCTATATTTGGAATTTGATGTTCGTGGATATTGCCAAGCTGGATATTGTGGTAAAGCCCATGATCTCTTTATGAAAATGTGGGAATCGGAAGTATTACCAAATGTCATTCCATGGAATGTGATGATTAAAGGTTACATTCAAAGTGGAGATAAGGATCAAGCTATGGATCTTTTTCAAAGGATGGAGGTATTAAGCGTGACACTGCATCATGGAATGCTCTTATTCGTAGTTATAAAACCCGACCCAGCCTGGACGGTCGGCCGGTAAAACTGGTAGGGCCAGGCAGATTAATTTAATCGAAATGCACTTGACCCGATCAAAATCGGACTTTGACCGAGTTAACCGGCGATTTACCTGGTCCGGTTGACCGGTTTGATTGGGTTTTAAAATTCTTTTACAAAATTTTAGGGTCCAAGTGAATTGAACCTTGGACCTCTAAGGAAAATAATTGGTTCCTTACCACTTGAGATAGAGTGTTTTAATATTACTTATATGGAAATAATTTATATGTATTTAATGAATAATTTATAGATTTTACAAAAATATATATTTTTAAAATTTTCATTCACTATTTTTAAAATTTTCATTCAACCTTATACTTTATTTTATAGATTTAAATAATTAGTGAAAAATAAATTAAAAATTTTAATTTTGCTTCTAAAACAAAATTTATACTTTATATTTTTCTGTAGATTTTTATGCAATGACCCACCTGTTGAACCAACGGGTCACCGGTTGAACCACTAACCCATTGACCAGCTGCATTGTCCGGGTCTGTGTCCGGGTCGAGTCTGATAACTATGCTCTTATTGCTGGCTACTTGCAGCAAGGATAGAAAGATATAGCATTGGGGTATCTTTCGGCATGCAGTCTTTTAATGTAAAACTCAATTCTGTTACTATTTTGAGCATCTTACCTGCATTTGCAAATTTAATTGCAGCGAATGAGGTGGAAGAGATCCATGGTCATGACTTCTGAGCTTGCAGTAGCAAATTCCATAATGAAAACTTAATTCCAAGTTCGGGGAATATAATTTATTTGACAGCCATGTCTAATGAAATGTCAAACAAAGATATCCTCACCTGGAACACAATTATTGCTGGTTATGTCTTGCACGGTTGTCCATATGATGCAATTCAGCTCTTTGAACAGATGGGAAAAGAGGGATGTAGAACAAATAGAGGTACATTAGCAAGTATTATTTTGGCTTATGGTCAAGCTAAGATGGTTGATGAAGGGAAACGTCTTTTCTCTAGCATGCCTGAGTATTATATCATGTTTTACCTTGTCTAGATCATTATGCAGCCATGGTAAATTTACTTCGTTGTTCTGAGATGCCTGCCGAAGCATCTAAGTTCATTGAAGATATGGCCATGGAGCCTGATGTCTCTATCTGATCTGCCTTACTAACTGCATGTTGTACCCATGGAAATGTTAAACTGGCAGTCTATGCTTGGGAGCAGTTGCTTGACCTGGAACCAGAAAATGCCTTGATTCAGAGGGTGGTTTTACAGCTACTTGAGTTAAGTGGGCTTTCCCATTTTGAAAATGAAAAGGTCTGGAAAAAGACACCATCCGAAAGAGTACCTAGGATAAAGCTGGATTGAAGACAGAAACATAGTGCATTCTTTTGTTTCTGGTGATCATCATCAACTAGATGATAAATTTCTACTTTCTTATATAAGGAGCATAGAGGTTACCTTTCAAAAAAAATATAAGGAGCATAGAGGCAAAAGTGAAGGCACCAAAGTACCGTGATAGGCTTAACATTCAGGAAGAAGAGATGGAAGAAACCGGAAGAGTTCATAGTGAAAAACTTGCTTTGGATTTTTCCCTTATCAGATCTCCTCAAACACCTCAAAAATACGGATTGTCAAGAACCTGAGAACGTGTGAGCACTGCCATAGGGTTGCCAAATTGGTCTCTAAGACACATGGGTGTGAAATACATCTAAGGTACTCGAATGAATACACCATTTCAAACATGGGATATGTTCCTGAAGTAAGTAGACGATCACAAGAATCATCATCCTCGAGGTAATGATGCATAGCATCAGAATCTTTAGAGGCTTTTACAAAACTAAATTTCTGCCTTTATAGAATCACATCATTTAGTTACCTGAATGCTGTTTTTTCATTCTTTTCCTTTTTTTGTGTGTTTTTGTAATTGACATAAGTTGTCTAAGGATTTAGACACAGTTTTGTACACCCAAAGTGGGCGAATATTGTTTCTTGTCAAAATGTATTTATCCATCATGTTATATCATTGTTCTGCCTTCTAAAAAAAATCAATACGTATTTCATATTTGTGATTTTATATTTCATTCTTTCAATCCACTTGTTCATCATCCATTTTTTTTTTTGCTTTGACAATTGAAATTGGCAACCAAAAAATTGTATTCATATTTTCAGTTAAATATGCCAAAGACTCGGATTAAAATAATTACGTAAGTGGGAGGGGGTGAGAGTTATGTAGAAAGCTGGAAGCAGGGAGTGGAATTATTATAATTTTGTTGCCTGGGGAATAACTGGACCCTAGGATTTGTGTATCTCTTTCTCTCGTTATTTTATTTCACATTTGTTCAAGGGATCAGTTTTTAATATGTAATGGCTCTGCATCATCTGAGTGTGAGCTGTGTGAATGCTATTTTTGTTGACTGTATAGAAGTTACTATCTACTTGACACTTGATTTTTAGTGAATGGTCGATCTTCTCAATATACAAATGCATTACTCCCCACGAGTTTCAATTGTCCTCATATTGATCACTGAGAGAATTGAAAGCTTTTCCAAAGTGGACTCCTCAAATTCAATGTAGTGGCACCTTAAGGGATGAATAAGACCTAACGGTTAATATGTCTCAGCTCTTTTGATATTTCCGTCCATTGCATAGTTTTTTCATTGTTCAGAACTCTTCAGTTCTACATTTTTTAGAATTTCTTGCTTGCCATTTTTGTGCACAAATTTCTAGCTTTATCATTTTATTTTGTTTTTCTCTCTTGATGATACCTGGCTGTTGAAAGCAATTCAATTCCGGAATGACTATTGCGATCACAGAAATTGCAAACTACCAGAAGGATACCAGTGTATCCATGCATCCTATAAAAACTTTGTATTAGAAATCTTTTGCCTGCAGAAACTCATGCCTGTTCTTAGTCTCGTCGAATCTCAGAGGATGTTATCCCAGCACCTTATTCACTTATCACTTTCAGTAGCAAGGTGGAAGTTGCACTAGTAGGAAAATGTTGGTTCTGCCATCTACATATGACTTGAGCACTTTTAACTTCGCATTATACATGCCCATCAGAGTTCTCTTCTTAGGCCCTAATCGTTATTGTGTTTGACTTTAGACGACTTGTGCTCCTCCTGTCTTTGTTTATATTAACAGCTGTATTCTATTTTTAAATCCTATATCCAATTATGAGCTGTTGAAAACTTCTATGGGAAATTATCAGAAGTAAAAATGATAAGAGAATATATATCATACCTAATATTATGAGAACCTCTAGGGATATTACAAAGTATAATTGTGGTGGAAACCACATCTCATTTGAAGTGAAACAATAGTAATAGATACTAAACCATCCAGAACCTGGAAATGAGCTTATCACTTTCTTGTACAGTAGAGCACGGTGTCGTGGTGTTGCTCACATGGCAAATTTAGAGAATTTCCATTGATTTGCCATTTTGGAATATTGGGCTGGCTCCTTGTCTATGTCATCCTTGCTAATACTCATTGGACAATGGAAATCAAGGTCATATATGTCGTCCTTCAGAGCCAGCCCACTGTTATTGCCCTTGTCTATGTCATCCTTGCTAATACTCATTAACTAATGTCAAATCTGCACCTGTTGGTAGACTGAGGCTTTTTAAAAAGCTTTTGTGAAAATTCACGGAATCGGATTCCTTTCTTTTGAATGCCATCTTTCCAAAGTGGAACCCCGAAATTCCTTATTCTGCTTTCTGGAACTGTTTGAGTATTCCCCAGTGAACATATTTATTCGCCATGCGCAACATGAAGTCGTATATATACCCCCCCGCCTTTCTTCAGTCTAAATTCAGAACCATAATTCATCCTTCGGTATCTCTCTCTTGTTGGCTCTATGGATCATAACTCCAATTTGGTAAGTGACAATGCATTTGCCATTTGCCAATTATGTGTTATTATGTTGTATGATTGTGTAGTTTAATATTTGCGATTAATCATTGACTATGTGAAGTAATATGTACAGAGTTTGGATAATTCTGGAAAACACGCCATATCTGTCGGGCCATGGGGAGGTCAAGATGGATTTCACTGGGATGATGGAGTGTACTCCACAGTAAGGCAATTGGAGATAGCTCATGGAGCTGGAGTAGACTCAGTTAGGATTGAATATGATAGGAATGGGGCCTCAGTCTGGTCAGAAAAGCATGGTGGCAATGGAGGGGCTAAAATTGACAAGGTGAGTTTATAGTCTTGAGAACAACTGATCCATCTATTCATTCCATGCTTTCACGGTTCAAAATTTCTTCTGTAAATTTTCCAAGTGATTCACTAGTGATGATCATCTAACTGACACTTATTACTCGTCCCATATTCTTGACCACTTTTGTCTATTGTTCTGACTTCGGTGACATGTAATGATTTATTTATTTATTGATGGATTTCCTTTTTTCCTACTTTTATAAAATATTTCAGATCAAAACCATTTTAAATGGCTTAAATTGATGGTTCTCCAGGTCAGGCTTGATTACCCAGATGAGTTCCTAACTTCAATTCGTGGACATTATGGTAACTTACAAGCATGGGGAACAGTGTTTGTTCGATCACTTACTTTCGAAAGCAATAAAAGAACGTATGGGCCTTATGGCATCGAACAAGGTACTTATTTTACATTTCCAACAAGTGGCAAGATTGTTGGCTTCCATGGAAAGTGTGGCTGGTACCTGGATGCTATTGGTGTTTATCTGGAGTCTATTCATAAACCAATTGCCTCAAATTCTATCGTTCAGTCTCAGTTTTATGGTTTTCATCAGACTGAGAAGTATGAACACACTATGATCCAAGGAAGCCTCGGTACAAACTATGACCTCATTGTGGCGGTTAGAAACAAGGATGATCACAGCAATTCTCTAGCAAATCACCCCTCAAGGCAGACTTCTATTGAGTTCAGCCATGCAGAACCAAAGAATGAGGTGACATGGATCTCTGTTTAATAAAAGTTCTTTGAAGTTTCTTGCACTTTTTCTAAATTTATTTTTACAAAAATGAACTTTGCTGATAATATATTTCAGATTGCACATGTAAGCCCCAACAAAATTGAGAGAGTCCCCTCAAAAAATGTTAAAGGTGTTTTGACATATGGACCCTGGGGTGGTAATGGTGGAAACCTATTTGATGATGGAGTCTACGATGGCATCAGGCAAATTAATTTATCACTCAATGTAAGAATTGTTTCTTTAAGAGTTTGCTATGAACAAAATGGGCAATCTGTTTGGGGAAGCAAAAATGGAGGCAATGGAGGATTTAAATCGGATAAGGTTGTACTTATCAAGAAATACAATTTGAAATTCATCCTATGTCTTATTGCATCAAAATCATTATTGACTCTGGAAATTTGTTTTTTCTTTGCAGATTGTGTTGGATTACCCATCAGAAATCTTGACTCACATAACAGGCTACTACAAACCTACAATGATTATGGGCCCTGAAGTCATCAAGTCACTAACTTTTCATACTACGAAGGGAAAATATGGCCCCTATGGAGAAGAAGAAGGGAAGTACTTCTCTACCAATTTAAAAGAAAGATCGATGATTGTTGGATTCCATGGAAGGAAGGGATTATTTATTGATGCAATTGGTGTCCATGTGCTAGAAGGGAAAGATGTTCCTGCATCAAGTCCTCCCTCCAAATTCAGTGACCATAATGCGGTCTCACCCACCAAATCCAAGAACAACATTCCTACGTCAAATTCCGCCTCCGTGTCCAACAACCACACTTTATTGTTAAAAAACAAAGTTGGCATTCCTCGATGGTTTTCTAAAGTAGGAAAGCAAGCACAAATGGGAGAGGTACTGTGTTGTAACTTCTTTACGTTTATGTCTATATTTTAATATTCTGTCTCAAATTTTACTCATGGATATTGACATGACGTTACTTTTACAACGTTTATATTGGCATACAATTCCTAAAGCTTGATGAATCTGCTTAGGTCGTCCAACGACTGCTGAAAGATCCAGTTCCATATGGACCTGGTCCGTGGGGTGGAGATGGTGGAAAACCCTGGGACGATGGAGTATTCTGTGGGATTAAACAGATCGTACTAACAAAAACAGAGGCCATTATCTGTATTGAAATTGAGTATGATCGAAATGGGCAATCTGTTTGGTCAGTAAAACATGGTGGCAATGGTGGACAAGAATCTAATCAGGTACAAGCATCAAACCTAATTATCAGTAGTCTTTTAACTTGTTATGCCGTGCTAATAGGAAACTTGTTCAGTGTCTTTATTTCAATCTATTTTTATCACACTCTGTTACTCGAGATTTTAATATCACCACCATACCTCGTATTTTTCCAGATAAAGTTGGAATATCCTCATGAAGTATTAACCTGCATAAGTGGATATTATGGTCCTATCAGCAAAGACCAAAGAAAAGAAGGCATAAAATCCTTGACATTTTATACAAGTCGAAAAAAATACGGTCCATTTGGTGAAGAGTTGGGTAGTTTTTTCACATCAAATACCACAGAAGGCATGGTGGTTGGCTTTCATGGGAGGAGCAGCATGTATTTGGATGCAATTGGAGTTCATATGCAATATTATTTAGGAAATAAAAGATCATCTAAGCCCTCATCTCACATGAAAAATTTCTGTTGATTTCATGTTTTGATCCAAATAACATGTTAATCAAGAAAGAAATAATTATGAACATAATACTGGTGTACTTGTGTATCATGATACCCCCAATAATGGACTTGGATGTTGTGCTTGATTTTGATCTGATTGCCTACAGAGTTGCATAACTTATTAATTATAGAATTCTATAAAACATGATGCCATGCTTGACTCCAATCTGATTTCAACTTGAAATTTAGCTTAAACTCCTGGAATGGAGCAATCTCACTAACATGATGTGATTGTTGAAGGTATAATTGCTTTTGAGACGTAACATTGAATCGAAATGGTTAATGAAAAGAAATTCATGCAATTGATCTCAAATTTCTTAAAATTAGAACAAAAATTTGCAGCAAAAGTTCCAAACTTTTCTAAAATGCGCGGTGGGACTAATAGACAATATGTGTCAAAATATTAGTTAATTGATTGAACGTCAAGTCTTTGACCATGATTTGATCATCTTTAAAAATGAAAATGACAAAATAGTAGTCTACATTTTCCAACTTTAAATAATTAAATAAAACACAAAAGAAGAGAAAATAAATAAAAAAGAAAAAGAAATTTCTTCATCTTGCTCATTCATCCCCCATCCACTGACATTCATCTTAATTTCTCCTAGACATAGTGCCAACCCACCTCAAATAACCGTCGCCACCTCCACCACCATGCCACAACCATGATCACATGAAAACATAAACAATATCACTCTACCCATCCCGTCGTCAGGACCGTCTTCTGTAATTTTACTCGTTCTATGTATCACATCACAATAACCTGACATTAGTTTTAATGTGTTAAGAAGACATCACTATTGATCTATTTAATAATGATAGGATTTGTTAGAGCCTTCTTCTTCTAGCACGGGTGCATCTATACAGGTCATTATTGGACTCTTTCCAGCTCAATGTATTTAGGCAATTGTTCTTCATGGATATATGAATGATACGTGTATATTTGATCAAATCAAGTAATTATGAGAAACAATCATGCTACATATACATCATCTTTTACATTGTGTCACATGACAAAACATCATTGGATAGTTTAAAAGATATCATTTTTCAAGATTGCTTAAAGATGGTAACTTCTCCAACCATTTTCTTTATTTTTTTCCTTAATTGTAGTTCTTGAAATCAAAATCAAGCAAAAAAAGCACGAAAAAATATTGAATTATGTTGACCTCAAAAAAATGAGCCAACAAAAATTCGACCACCCCCCCTTTAAAAATGCTCCAGCAAAAGCCGTTGGTCTAGAAAAAGGTCAGATGACCGTTTGCACTTCGATGGTGAAATTAACGGTTTGAAGAAGGTAAAATAAGTACAAGAAACGCTAGAGATGAATTGTTTAGGGTTTTAGAAAACATATCTTATGTGAAAATGATTTCACACATATATAGAACTGTGGAAATGGGCCAACTGGGTTATTGAAATGGGTCAAATCCAAACCCAAGATTCAATTGTTTAATTAAATATACCCAATCAATTGTCATGCCATTTTCACACATATATAGAATTGTGGAAATGGGCCAAGTGGGTTATTGAAATGGGCTCAAATCCAAACCCAAGATTCATTTGTTCAATTAAATATACCCAATCGATTGTCATGCCACGTAATTTTAAGAGTAACAATAATCCTCAAGTTTGAGTCGTACAATCATGTGTGGGTTGACTTTAAAATACAAACTGTCAAATAGACAGGATCTTACAGATTGCCTTAAAAATGTGAGTAGCTCCAATAAGTGAGAACTTATGAACTGCTTTGAAAATATGTATCGATTCCAAATAGATGATGACTTACGAATTGCCTCGAGAATATAAATAACTCCAACAAATGAGGATTTACGAATTGCCTCGAAAGATGCCGCATGTAATTAGTCAAAATTTCGACAGCATCTCTTCTATAATATGGACTAAATCAACTTGTAATTTATTATAATATATCCACTGCACATATGCAAAGTAAATTTGAATCCATTTGACCCTTCCAAATACTAATGACAATAGCGTGAATAATATTAAATTAAACTTCTCCAAAATAAAATATGTAAAGAGTCTATCATGTATCACAGCAGATGATATGCTGTCAATAATGATATGAAAATATAGATAATGTGGCATAGGTACGGGCTATAATAAAAAAAATGTCACAATAATGATATAGTGATACTAAAATACTAGTATCACAATAGTCCACTAAGTTCAGGTATGGATATTCATATAATGCGTGGACTTCTGGATAGCAGCTGCAATGAAACTGATACAGAGATGAGATGCTAGATATAAGTAGTTGTGATAAGCTGTTGCAGATGCAAGACTTTGAATATAAACAGCTGTGATAAGCTAGTGCAGATGCGAGACTCTGAATATATGAGCAGCAGAGGCGATGTTCTGGATGTAAGCAGTTGTAATAAGCTAATGCAGACGCGATACTCTAAATATAATCAACTATGACAAATTGATGTAAAGGCGAGACTCTGAATATAAGTAGCTATGATAGGTTGATGCAGAGGTAAGACTCTGAATATATTAGCAGCAAAGGCGATGGGTTGAATATATTAGTAATGGCGATGCTCCGAATGTAAGTAGCAGAGACGATGCTCTGGATGTAAGGTATTGTTTTTTAAAACCCTAACCAAACCTCATCTTCCGTCTCTTGCACTTATTTTTCTTTCGTTCGGTCGTTGACTTTACCGTTGAGTGCAAATGGTCGCTAGACATTTTTCTCGACCGGTGGCCTTTGCTTCCTAACATGATGTTCTAGTGTGCGGTCATGCCTACGTGGAGAGAAGGTGGTCAGGATTCTATTGTCGCATTTTTTGAAGTTGACAAATTATTTTGTTAAATTTGCTATTTTGTCCTTCGTGATCCTCAATTCTTAGTGAACGTCAAATTAGAAAAAGGATAAAAATGGAGAGAGATTGGGAAAGGGAAAGAGGGAAAAGGTAGAGAAGGTAGAGAGAGATGAGAAATGGAAATGCAGAAGAAATATAGACGAGTGGGAAATTAAGATGAAGGTCGAAGTGGATGGTGAAGGGTGGGTGAGGAAGAGGAAGAAATTTGTTTTTCTCTCTGTTTCTTCTCTCTCTCTCTCTCTTTTGTTTCATTCTTTTTTCAATTGTTTTAAATTGAAAAATGTAGACTTGCTATTTGACCATTTTTAAAGATGATCAAATTATTGTCAAATGTTTGACTTTTGGTTTACTAATGGATTTTTTGAGGGAAAATTGTCATGACGTCCTTTTACTGCATACTTTTGAAAGATTCGTAACATATCTGTTACAATTCAAAGGTTTGGGACATTCTCTACAAATTCTATAAATAGACTTGAGTTAAAGTTGAACTTGTTTAACGGTAGAGAGCCAAACGGAAATGAAAAAAAAAAAAAAAATTCGAGCATATTGTTTTTCAAACACACTATACTTTGATAACAATTAACTTATAGGATTTTGTCATTTGCACATTTCAAGGTTGACATCATTGTTGACGCTTGCCTTCTTGTAAAATCGTGATTATATGATTTTTTTTAAACTGCCAAATGACATTTTGCCATGTGGCAAAGTATAAACCATGATACACAAAGTGTACACCAAACATGATTGTAACTTTCATACTTGAAGTGACTGCCTAAATAAGGATTAAATTACTTGTATATACAAAATGTACATTTTGATTGACACCCCCATATATCAAAAATTTGACAGTTGATTGAAAAATATGTTGTCAAGATCAATGTACCACACTCTGCTAACTCACATGAGTGTAAACCAATGTATCAATTTTTATGTACATGTAACATAGTCTCCAATATAATTGTATGAAATAAGAACAAAATCCAAGGAAAATTTGGTATTAGAGAGAGAAAAAGGTTCATTTGATTATTCTCCACGAGCGAAGATCTGCTGTTACATTTATGCTATCCAATTTGCTGTCCACAAAATTACAAATTGACACATCGTGAAAAATTAAAATTGATGTTAAGGTTGACAAATTAAAATTGATGACAACTTTAATTTTCCATGATGCATCAATTTGCAATTAGATAGATAGTGAATTGAACAACAAAAATAAACAGCAGATCTCAACTCATTCTCCAAGCACCAACACCACTAAAAGCAGATGTTTTCTTGCTTTGTGTTATTTGTCTGCAAAGTGCCAACATAGGCCAATGTTGTCCCCTGCTTTACACACAAAAATATATGAGAGGTGCCTCTGTGGTAAAAAATGGTTTTCATCATAAAAGAAAGACAAAAAATGGATTAATCCTGGTAGATATATGCTATGGACAAAAGTAATTGATTATAACATGACAACCTAAACAAGTTACTAGCCTCGATCAATATATACACATGACAATTAATATTACTTTTGTCACGATTTCGACTTGATATTGTTCAATTAAAATACGATTGTATTTGTCTATTTCTCGTCGAATAGGATTTTTACTTTCCCTTGGTACTATCTTAGAGGTGAGACCAGAAAATTATTTGTAGTCTTGTCTTCGTACATACTAAGTGGTTTTTTTAGTATGTAGATTTTTTTGGTGCACTTGGGGGTTTATGGGCTTTGAGGTGGGTGAGAGATTCTATATAATTGTAACAGTTTTTAATATAATGAAATATCTTTGTCTTCGGCGGCCTATGGTTATTCGATTTGGAGGTTTTCACGTGAATCTGTGTTATTTTTTCAATCTATTTTTTGTTTTCTAGCTCCTTAATTTTTCTCTTAACAATTGATCGTGTGTGCAAATTGAGGAATTGTCTCAATGCCCGACACCCTTTTAACATGTTTTTTTTTAATTAGTGAGAACAGAACATAGTCAAGACTCAAATAGCAATATGCTTTAACGCGTCTTCAATTCTATTTATTTACTACATTTACTTGTTTCAATCAATCTAAAATAATCGTCTTAGTTCTTATCTTATTACTCTAATTATGATTC
>CAIGRM010118489.1:0-16890 GCA_903798335.1 Fraxinus albicans
CATTTGCGTGCTCACTTATTAAAATCTAGAGTGATTAACAAAAAAATTTTAATAACCAATTCACCCCATTTGTTGGTTCCGATAGTAGCGCCAATTCCGGATCAAGTATGTAAAAAATCTTTAACGCTGTTAGTAGAAACTTCAGCTTATCATGCCATTTTGTGAAATTCGTTCCATCAAAAAGATCCATTTGTACACGGTCTTAATTCATCAACTTGATCGTCGCTTTCATTCTCCATCGCAAAGTTATAGTTCGAGAATGTTGGAGAATTTGATGACTTCCACTTAAGGGATCAGAGAGTAAAGCAGCGAATCAAAACTAGAAAAATGAAGATCACCAATGAAAGCAACGAACCAAACACCAAACCAGGAAATTGATTTGAAAACGAACACCGACGGCTTGAACACGATATTACTGTCCTCAAACTATATTTACCCCCTCTCGGATTGAAATAATGCTTGTAGGGATTAAGGCAAATGGTTTGCAATATTTAAACAAGCCTTGTAAAGAATTAATACTCAAACATTAAATGCAATTTTTCGAAACTTGAAAAGCACTAAAAAAGAATTTGAATATGATGAAGAAATTGTGATTTCTTTTTTTTGGAATATTTTTGTTCTTGAATATGGTTATGATTTGTGTATGTTTTCAACATCATTATAATGATCACGAATGACAAACACATCTACATATAGTTAAGAGACATGGTCATACAAAGTGGTACCAAAAAACCCTCCAAAAGCTATCAAAAATTTGAACAAAATGGTCACTAACGGTTCTTTTGGCCTTCTATGCGGTCGCATAGTTTAATACTATGCAATCGCATAGTTCTCTTCACGACAAGGATTTTAATCCCAGCCTTGGTCTATCTGACCGCTGCCAAATTTGGCCTTCAAAATTAATTTTCATTCCACATTATTACACAACTGTTTTTTTTTTTAATCAATTTTGAACAATATTTTCAACAAGATATATAAATTACTCTTGCTAGTCAATAAATTTTTATCAATATTTCATTTTGATCATACTTTTTCTATCCTTTAATTTTTTCATTAAAACTTTTTCTGTTCCAAACTAATTACAAAACTTAAATTTAAATTTATAAATCATGTCTATCTTCGTCTGTGTAAGTGAAGAAGTGTAGTAGCATATTTAAAAGGAGCACAATTATATAAAATATTATATAAATAATTATGTACTAAAACCATTTTTCAATTTAAAATATGAAGAGAATAGTGCATTATATACAAACACGCCTTTTTTATTTTCTTCATTTTTTTTATTTTTTCTCTTTGACAAATCACATTTAAACGTACGACTAATATAATAGACACATTTTTATCACAGTAAGCCTCTGTTTGAAATATATATATATATATATATATATATATATATATCAAAAAAGGTACGTTTCAAATGCGACTTGACTTGTGATGGACCATATTATTAAAACAAAACTAAAATAATGAATCCAATCCTCAAAATGTTGCATAAGAAAATCGCGACATCCCTAAATAATTTTGTTGAAAACTTTGAGACGGGGAATCTAAATAATCATTCAAAGGTTACCATGATTATAAAACAATATGCATGATGAAGAAACTAATAATAGGACAAGAAGATGATCGAAAAATAAAAATATAGAAATACTTAATTATTCAAAATTACAAACTAGAAGAAGCCACATTTCTTTTTTCTTTCTTTCTTATTATCTTAACACTTATTTAAATCACTATTTTTTTTTTTTTTGAAATTGAATTTATTTATTATTATTATTTTTCTTTCTAGTAACACGCTTATTTCTGTCATTTCGAGATTAAGAAGACGGCGACCCATTAGTACCAAGATCATGGCCACTACTACCACTATTTTCTTGAAGGTGGCGCTGATCCAAATCTTTACCGTTGTGGAGGTTGTTGCCGTCTTGGTGGTGGCTGTGCACGGCGGCGGAGGTGGTGGTGAGGGCGTTAAATATAGTACCACTTGTACTGCCAGAAGTGTTCTTGTGGTTATGCATCCACACTTTGAAGACATCTCTGTTTACACCAATTTCGCTGCAGAAATCTGTGATCACGTTTTCGTCTTTTTTCTGCATATTCCACTCGATTTTGCTAGCAAATTCCAGCATTTTGTCTTTCTGATCATTAGTGAACTTTGTTCGGAAGCGTTTTTTATTATCTGCGGCGGCGGAAATAGGCCTTTTATTGTCCGGTGGAGACAGCCCATGGCTGAGGGCCATAAGCATGTGCGGCGCGGAGGAGTAGTAGTATGTTGAAGAGATCGGCGGCGGGGAAGGGGAATTGGTCGGGCTGTTGTTGTTCGGGCGTTTTGATGGAAGCGGCAGCGGAGGGTGGTGGCGGTGATGAGGTTGGTACTCAATAGCCAGGGTGGGGTACGGCGGTGGAAATAATGGTTCTTCGACCTCACGGCGGTGGAAGTTGCGGTGACAGCCGCAGGCGACGCATTTGAGAGAAGTGGGGTCAGAGTAGGTGGCGTTGGGGGATGCCAGGAACTCCAGGCAGCCATCCACGGCGTGACCACCCATGCTGGCCGCATAGTTCCTGGCACATTCTTTGTAGGTCACAGTCGCCGCCATAGGTTGGTGATTGAGTGGAGCGTGGCGCTTCAGTACGCCGTTGCTTAAGAGTGAAGGCTTTTTGGGTTGAGTCTGAGTGGTTATTTCAGTCTCAACTTCTGGAGTTTTCACAGTGGCTGTTGGTATTGAGTTGGTCAATTCCATGGCGGTGGTGATGGAGGTGGAGATAATGGGCGTAGTGAGGAGTGAGGACTGTAGAAAATAAATAGTTTTTGGAACTGTGGTTGTGCTTCTTAACCATGGTTCTAATCTTTGGTTATCTAGCTGACCCCATTTGATACATTTGTCGTTTGAATTATAATTACACAATTAACGTCATGTTTGGTGGGATTATATTCAAGTTTTTAATTTAAATCGAAGTCAATAATTTATATCAGCCTCATACTTTTTCAACACTCATTTTATCAATTTTTATTAAAATTTATTAAGCTCCCGTTTGGCCCCATTAAATTATAATTCATTTTTTTCTTTATTTATCAACTACACATTCTATAATAAAATAATATTACACGTAAATAAAAAAAATTCCTCTTTGTTAACTACACATTCTTCAAAAAATTATTATTCCTCTCATTATAATGTAGAATAATAAGGATCAAACACACGTTACAACTCTAATTTTAATTTCTACTAAACGAGGGCTAAATTTCATTCAACTTTCAGTTCATGCTTACCTCTAGACATTAGACATTCACGTCTTCCTATATACAATGATTCTATTTAACACAACTAATGCTAAGCACCAACCTATGTAGCATGCATGTGTCATTAATTGATAGATCACCTTAAAAGTAAGAAAATAAATTACATTTAAGATGTCCGATCACTTACATGATATCTAACCTGATGCTCTAACACCACTAGAGCTATATAGCATTATTCTTCTATATAATAAGAAGATGTGAGGTGTTGAGAATTTAAGTCCTTATTTGATGGCCATTATTGTTCATAAACAATGTTTGGAATAGTGATTTTTAGGAGAATGTGTAATTAAAAAGTATGAAATTTTCAAAAACAATAACGAAGATAGACGATATCTGTTAGTGTTTGAGTAGCGTTGATAGTAATGCATGAGAGATGATACTTCGTTTCAGTAACAACAATTTGACATACTACACAATTTTATTACAAGTTTTATTAAATACCTACTATGTGTAAGTCCCTTTTCCTGCATTACTGAGTTTGGCACAGAAGCTTCAAATTTTGATTTTAGAAATATTATAAAAAGCCAAAAACAAAATAAATAAATAAATAAATAAATAAATAACAAAGCTTAACATGTGTACAATTTTGGACCTGTTTGAGTCGGATTAAAATCTGAGTTTAATTCAAGTCAAAGTCAAACAATCAATATTAATCACATCTTTCATGGGTCCCACATCTTTTCAACCACACATTTTAAAAACTTCTATCACAATCCACTAAAAATTTAATTTTAATCTCTACCAAATACATTTTTTATCGAAATGAGTGACAACTAGACTTGGACTTCTAAACATAAATCATGCAAATTAACTCAAAATATAAAGGACTCTTTGAGTTTGACTACTTAGTTTACTTACGAAGTTATAATAGTAACAAATTGGTCACAAACTTCAAAATGGATTAAGATGGTCTTTAATTTTTTGTAATAATTAATTTTAACTCCATACTTAGGGCGTGTTCAGTAGAGATTAAATCGGATTAAAATTGAAAAACTAGCCGTTATTGTTGACTTTTATTAGACGGGTGAGACCCAATAACTGCCATATTTTCAATTTTAATTGAATTTTAATCAGAAACAAACGGGCTATTAATGGGAATAATAGCTTTTCAATCATGCATTTCATCAAGTTTTATCAAAATGCACTAAAAATCTGATTTTAATCTCTACAAAACAATTACTACTGTCACACGATCCTCACTCATATTTGTTTTGAAATCATTATTTATTTCTCAACTTGAGCTGTTACCCAAAATTTACAATAAAACAAATTATTTATTTATTCATTGTACATGAAAAATTAACGAAAATTTAAACAATTTGAAAGGTGACACAAAGCACCGCCTGGCAATAACCCTGAATTTAAGACCATTTTTGTCGGAATCCCTAGAGACGGATTATCTTAATCCCTTCTTATCCCTAGTTTGAATTGTATATCTCCAACCTTTGACGTAAGATTTTGTTGGAATTTATTGCCAAAAAGTAATGACTCTTAATTTTCATAACCATGCTTATTATAAAACAGCCACGTTTAATGAAGCTTTCTCCTAAGATGACACGTGGATGAATAAAATAAAGTAACTGATTATTACTTATTATTATTATTTTTTTAATTTTAGGTTGGTGGAGTTAAGACACTAACGACCTGTTTGATGAGGCTTTTAAAATGTCAAAAAGAGGTTCTGCGACTTAAGCCTTGTTTGGTTCTTATTATATTTAAAATATATTTTTCTCAATCTCATTTTTAACAACACATTTTTCAATAAAATAATATTATATACAAACTCAAAATTCTTCCTTTTTTAAGCACGCATTATCCATCAAATCACTATTTCAAAATACATTTTTGACTAAAAATGGGACTCAAACAATTTCTTAAACGTCACTTTTGGACTCATCTGACTAATTTTGTGAAAGTGATTTTTCTACTTAAAAGAGTTTTTAGAGGAAGTTTGTTCAATATGACTTCCTCTAAAAGTATTTTCGAAATATAGAGCTATTTTAAAAGTTAGTTATTTTAACAAAAAATAAGGTAACTTTGTCAAAAAATTCTTCTACAGAAAGCACATGCAAAAATTATGTCAAATGGACTCTAATGAAATCTTTACATTGACTTAGCTTTATTTAAATTTAACAAATAAAGAAACTTTTATGATAATATATCTATAATGTATTAAATATCACATTAAGTGAGAATAATTTTTTAGACAATTTTAACCTTAATACAATTCAATTATTTCAATGATATCTTACTTTTCATTTGTCAATATGTAATAAATACTACAAAAATTATTTTATTTCATTGACTAATAATTTTATTATTATTATTTTTAATTTTAGGTTGGTGGAGTTAAAAAATTAACGACCTGTTTGATGAGGCTTTTAAAATGTCAAAAAGAGGTTTTGTGACTTAAGCCTTGTTTGGTTCTTATTATATTTAAAAAATATTTTTCTCAATCTCATTTTTAACAACACATTTTTCAATAAAATAATATTACATACAAACTCAAAATTCTTCCTTTTTTAAGCACGCATTATCCATCAAATCACTATTTCAAAATACATTTTTGACTAAAAATGGGACTCAAACAATTTCTTAAACGTCAGTTTTGGACTCATCTGACTAATTTTGTGAAAGTGATTTTTCTACTTAAAAGAGTTTTTAGAGGAAGTTTGTTCAATATGACTCCCTCTAAAAGTATTTTCGAAATATAGAGCTCTTTTAAAAGTTAGTTATTTTAACAAAAATTAAGGTAACTTTGTCAAAAAATTCTTCTACAGAAAGCAAATGCAAAAATTATGTCAAATGGACTCTAATGAAATCTTTACATTGACTTAGCTTTATTTAACAAATGAAGAAACTTTTATGATGATATATCTATAATGTATTAAATATCACATTAAGTGAGAATAATTTTTTAGACAATTTTAACCTTAATACAATTCAATTATTTCAATGATATCTTACTTTTCATTTGTCAATATGTAATAAATACTATAAAATCATTGTCATGTATGAATTTATATGAATTTCGTATTATTAATTCTTAATTAATTAATATTCACATTAATTTAAACTCAATAAATCTTAATCTACATTAATGTAGAGTTATTATAGATGAATTTATTTGTATTCATGTATTTAGGAATTTTAATGGATGTTTAAATTCATGTATTATCAATTAATCTTATGTACCAAATGTAGTATAAAAATGTTGCTCATTTGTACTATTTCATCATCACAAAAAATTTGAATTATAAAAGTTGAGTTTTGAGAGTATAACTTTTTCTCTTAAATTTATATCATAAATTTTATTTTCTTTAATTTATTTGAGACTAATCAAATCCTCCCAACAAATTGATATTAAATATTACTTTTACAATACTTATAAACTATTTTAAAATAACGTGCAATTCACGTTCAACTCTAACTAGTTCTATGATCATTCCATTCGAGACATTTTTAATTGCCTTTTCTTAGATACGAATTGTAAATCATAATCAAGTAACCTATGATGATCCTAAGCATGAATTCCATTTGCCTTGTTGGGTTAGGATATGAATAATGTTGGAATGCGGAAGCAGAATTATTTAGAAATAAAAAAAAAATTCTTTAATTCAATAAACAAGATCATCTAGATGTTCACGTGTATGTTATATCAAGAATTAGGGATTCAAATTTTTTACCTAAATTTGATGATTAATCCTTGAGTTAACTCTAAATCACGAACTTCCAACCTTTTGGATCACGAGCTTTCAGTTTTTTAATTGCAAGAACTTGATGCTTCAAACCTCCAAATCTTCTATAGTATTTTTCAAAATCAAGACTACACCGGTGTGTGGACACCTTCTTTTAATTAAATCAAGAAACTAATTTTTGGATTGGACAATAAGAAAATATTATTTTTTACACACACACACACTCTCTCTCTCTCTCTCTCTTTTCAAATTTGAACACTACGAAAATATGTATTATGATTCTTGTAAGACTTTTGTGTCCATTTAATCTCTATTTATAGAGATAAAAGATGCCACATCCATGTAGAATAATAATTCCAATATCAAATAGGAATTATAATTAAAATCCGAGTAGGAATTTTAATTAAAGTCCAAATCCAATTAGTTTACATTTAATTACATGTGTAGTCCTAGAACTTCAATTACAATTATAATTAAGTTTAAAACTTTTATAGTAATTAAAGTATAAACTTTATTGTAATTACAATTAAGTCGAAAACTATTATAATTCCCGTAATTATGTTCAATTACTTTATAGAGCTACCACAGGGACCTAATCGGACATATATTTTCCAAGCTCCAATAATTAGATCATGTCTAATCGACCTTAGACAACTCAATCTAATTATTAGTCTTTGTTTTTTCCACTAAAGATAAAAGACTGAACTCTCTAAATATATAAGATCACAGAAGTCAATAAATCTGTAATACTTTCGTCTGACCTGTTGTATATGTATTTTATCCCAGTCCGAGATTCAATAATTAGGTACGAGTATAAATAACCATTTTGCCTGTCTAATTATTTTCACTAACTTAAGTACCATTTTCTTCAACGGTCTTGTAAACAAATCACAGTTGTCGAAATTTAGTCGTCGTTAAATACTGAACTCAGATTTTAACTGTTCAACAAGAAAATATTTAAGTGGTCACTCTACCCATTGTTTAGGGCGACAATTCCCCACACGAATTCATATTTTCTACTTCGCTCATTCTCAAGTTCTCAACTCATCGAAATATTTGATCAATCAAATTCATCTCACACATTGATGAATCAAATGACCATTAAAATCACAAAAAGATATACATAATTCTGTCAAGGGATTTAGATGAAATACACAGTGATCAAGTTGAATTTCATTCTTCGCACGGTCATGTTATAGAACTAAACTCGACACGTGGTCTGTTCAATACACTCCAAGTGTACTAATGTCACCTTTAACTATTTCATGATAAGGACAACTCACATATCCGAATAGTAAACCGGATAACATTACAACCTTCCGGTTCAAAGTGCCAGAACTTAAACATAGGTAGTGAACAAATTATTTATGATCAAAATATAAGTTGTGTCACGCTGTACTTCTCCATGTAATTACCCAATTTATGTTATCACTAGTGATCATAGACACTTTAATTCGCATTCTCAATAATTAAATAAATACAATAAATGAAATAAAGATAATTTTATTTAATATAAGAATATAGTTATTTTTACATCAGCAAAACTATACTATATGGGCACACAATCCAACAAATCTCCCATTTGCTCTGGAGTATAGGTGTCAAGTCTTTTAACCCCATGCCTTGCAGATATCCATCAAAAATCTTAACTGATAGGCTTTTGGTTAATGGATCCGCGAGGTTATCCCCAATAGCAATTTTACTGACAATCACATCTCCTCTACTAACTATCTCTCTTAAGAGATGATATTTTCGTTTGATATATTTACCTCTCTGATGGCTCCTTGGTTCTTTAGCATTTGCCAGTGTCCCACTATTATCACAGCACAATGTTAAGGGCTTTGCAGATGCAGGCACCACCTCGATGTCCGTTAGGAATTTTGTGAGCCACACCGCTTCTTTAGCGGCTTCACAAGCTACCACATATTCAGCCCCCATGGTGAAATCAGCAATACATGATTATTTGATACTTCTCCAAATATTAACTCTACCACCAAGTGTAAATAGTGATCCTGATGTAGACTTTCAAGAGTCTTTATCAGCCTAGAAGTCTGAATCTGTATAATCCACTAGAACAAGATCTGGTGATGAGTAAACCAGTATATAATTCTATGTCCTCCGAATGTACTTAAGGATATGCTTTACGGCCACCCAATGTTCCGGTCCAATATTAGATTGATATCGACTCACCACACCTTCAACATAACAAATGTCAGGTCTAGTGCACAACATAGCATACATGAGACTACCAATTGCCGATGCATAAGGTATCCTACTGCGCTCCATCTTTTCATGAGTCTTAGGGGACTGATCCTTAGAGAGTTGGATTCCATGTCTGAAAGGTAGATTACCCTACTTGAAATCTTGCATGGAAAATCCGACAAGTATTTTGTCAATATATGAAGGTTGAGATAAAGCTGTCTGCATGTTCTTTCGATCTGTTAAGATCTGAATGCTTAGAGCATAATTAGCTTCACTTAAGTCCTTCATATGAAACTGTTGGCCCAACCACTCTTTTATAGATGATAATGCTTCCACATCATTTCCAATGTGTAGAATATCATCCACATAAAGTACCATGAAAATTACAATTTTGTCCTGTATCTTCTTATAGACACAGGGTTCGTCAAAGTTCTGATCAAAACTATCTGTCTTAATCGCTTCGTCGAATCTTTTGTTCGAAGATCTTGATGTCTGCTTCAACCCATAAATGGATCGTTGAAGCTTGCAGACATTACTTTCATGACCACGTTCTATGAATCCATTTGGTTTTATCATATAGATACATTCCTCAAAATGGACATTCAATAATGTCGTCTCGACGTCCATTTGCCACACCTCATAATCAAAATGAGCTCCAATGGATAAGAGAATCCGGATAAACTTAACCATAGCCACAGGCAAGAAGGTCTCCTAGTAATCGATGCATTCCCGTTGGGTAAAACCCTTAGCCACTAGCATTGATTTGAAAGTTCCACTTTCCCGTTTGCTCCTCTCTTTCTCTTATAGACTCACTTGTACCCGATGTGTTTTATCCCTTCTAGTGCATCTACAAGTTCCCAGGCCTGATTGGAATACATAGAATCCATTTCAGTATTCATAGTTTGTTGTCATAAATCTGCATCCACATCATTCATAGCCTCCTTATATGAAGTCAGATCATCAACTTGTAAATAATTTAATTTTATATTTATTTTACATTTGTGCTAACAAATTGGGAAGGAACTAAGTTAAGAACATATGCTGTTGTTTCCAGTGGATATCTCCAAAGTGAGATAGGTAGAGTTGCGAAACTCATCATTGACCTAACCATTTCTAACAATATCCTATTTTTTTCTTTCTGAAACGCCATTTTGTTGGGGAGCACCTAGCGCACTCAGTTGAGAAAAAATGGCAATGGTTTGATCTTTAAGTGTATTAAGTAGACCATCTCTAGCCAATCTTTGTATCCTATTAAGGTTAATATGTGAAAGTCTAATATGCCATAGATATATATCACTAGTATGGTAAAACATTTGTTTATGGTTTGCAGAAGTAGAATTTATTTCATTTGTGATACAATTTAAAATGTAAAAACCATTATTCAAATATCCAGCATAAATAGGAGCTTTATTCTTTAAAATATAAAATGCATTATGCGCAGAATTTACAGAATAACATTGTCCTATTAAACAAGAAACAGAAATCAAATTTATGCGTCATTTGCGAGACATAATAATAGTTTCTAAGAATTAAACGCCCACCAGTACTGAAATAAAAGTAAACTACTCCTCTTGCTCTTGTTGAAATTATAGCTCTTGTGCCGACGGTAATTTTAAACTGGCCTTCACTGAGTCTTCTGCTCTCCTGAAGCACCTGCATAGACATGCATATATGATTAGTGGCTTTAGAGTCTACAACCCAGGAATTTGTAGAATCAACCACCAAACATGACTGAGCAATTAAAAACTCACCAGCACCTTGCTTTTTAGCTAGTGCATCAGGGCAGTCTTTCTTCCAGTGTCTATTGTGACCATAGTGGAAACACTTGCCTTTCAGTATTCCATCTGATTTGAGCTTCTTGTTGCTGCATGGCTTCTTGTTAGATCTCTTCCTCTTCTTTCCAACTCTACATTTTGGCTTGGAACTAGAGGATCTAGTAATTATCGCATGAGTATGGCCACTCTTACCCTTAAAACCACTTTCCACATTTTGCAACTCATTCATCAATTCAGTTAATGGCATATCCATCTTGTACAAGTGATAGTCCATAGTAAACTGTAAAAACATATCAAATTTCAATACCATGTCAACTTGAGTTTCCTGATCAATAGTTGCACCCAGATTCTCTGCCACGTTGAAGTGTGCAATCATAGTCAACATATGATCCTTCACAGTCGTTACAGGTTTCATGCAGATGTTCTGCAAGGTATGAACGACCTCAAAACAGGCCCTCCTAGTTTGATGTCCAAACATAATCTTCAAGCTTTCTAATATGTCATAAGAGGTTTCCTTAATTTCAAACTTTTGTTAGAACACGTTTGACATTAATGCCAAAATGTAACAACGAGCCATCTTGTCGCCGCAATCTACTTATCATATGCAGCCCTCTTGGCTTTATCTGTTGTCTCAGTTGGTTCTTCGGGACATTCCTCCTTGAGCACAATCAAATTACGTTTCCAATCCACATAATTATCCCCCGACAAGTTGGTTTTGTTAATAACCATTTATTGCATATTAAAATTGAGCAGCGAATAATTATTTAGCATATGATGCATGAATGCATATGAAGATCCATCTAACTATAATAATCCAACGATAACTCGATCCTTGTGATCCAACATGCCTCTCTATAGGAAATGTCACTGTATCCATTGATCAAGCTGAGAAACTCTCACTAGACAAATCATATCTGACAACAAATGTCTATATTAAGCCTAGTATCGTTTTATTTGGTCACTAAAATTATAAACAAGAGCCTCTATAGGAGGTTTGTAAATAATTTCAATTTGAGTGTATTACCTTTGTCTCAATCTCTAAATACTTGAAAATAATTTCGTCATCTATAGGATGATCACAAATTATATTCTATCTAGACGATCTTATCATAAAGAAATCTAATCAAGCAATTCGAACATCGCGGCCCTCTTATATGGAGTTCGTTGCAATACCGACATCAGGCAAACATATTACTTTGCTTATGAATTGACCAAAGGAGACCAGGGGTTTTTAATTTAAATAAACACCCTCCCCACTCAATATTTTTTATAGCAGTGGATTTTAATTACAAATTGTTCACATTAATCATATTAACACGCGGTTCAATTATTCCGATTTTTCCATCTAGAAAAATTTAATCTAAATTAAATTAATCAAGAAAAAATCAATGTTCAATGATATGCATTCTATTCATAGTATCACAAGCGATGTCACAAATAAATCTATATGTCATGATATCTAGAACCATAATATTTCAAACAATAATTTAAAGCATTCATGAGTAATAAATTAACAATTATTTGTGGCCTTAAATGACTCAAAAATTAAATTAAAAACTAATTGGACCCAAGCTCAATATTTAATCAAATCTACAGCCCAAAAAATCCCCAAGGATGCAACAATAGCAATCCAAACATCAATATGACTCCTCCACCATACCTGTAAAATAATATCGAATTTGACTTATCCAGATCCGATCTGATTCGCAAATACGAACTCGAATCAAAAGTCAACTCAAACCGTACAGGAAAAAATTCCACGCAGATCAAAAATCTGTTTGCCGCAGCAGACAGATCTGTCTGCTGCGCTTGGAGTTTTTCCTTTTTTTTCAGTAATTTCTTGATCTTTTTCAATATGTTTTCTAAGTCTTCAATCTTCAATCAATTTATAAGATCCAAATAATTACAAAAAATACATAATTTCTATGTCCTGTAGGCTCACAATATTGAATCTAATTGAAAAGAAAATTAAATTAAGATGATGGAATCGTAATCCACCTACCTTGTTACAGACTCGAAATAAAAAATTACATCAAGAGCTCGCCACAAATAATTAGATCACAGTTTAAAATAATTCAATCATCCAATCATCACATAATAAAATATTCCTAGACATCGCTCGACTAGAACATGCAATCAAGATTTAGAAATAACAAACACGTGAACGTTTTATATAGCTCTGATGCCAGTTGTTGGAATGTGGAAGCGGAATTAATCAGAAATTTAAAAAATTAATTCCATGTATATTATATCAAGAGTTAGGGATTTGTATTTTTTTACCTAAATTTGATGATTAATTCTTGAATGAGTCACGAACTTCTAGTTTTTTGGATCTGCTCGAATGTCAGAAAATTAACATTCTTGAACTACGAAGTTTGTAAGTTCAGAAGGTACCATAAAAAGTTTCAATTCTGATGTAACCACCTACATGTGTAAGAAAATTAATTTAGTTCTTTGATTAAAAAACTAACGACAATAAGAAAATATTATTTTTCTCGCTTTTTCTCTCTTCAAATTTGAACACTATGAAATTATGTATTATGATTCTTGTAGAATTTTAATATCCGTCTAATATCTATTTAAAGAGATAAAAGATGTCACAATCCATATAGAATAATAACTCTAATATCAAATAGGAGTTTTAATTAAAATCCAAGTAGGAGTGTAATTAAAATCCAAATCCAAATCCAAATCCAAATCCAAATCCAATTAATTTACATTTAATTACATGTGTAGTCCTATAACTTCAATTACTATTATAATTAAGTTTACAACTTTTATAGTAATTACAAGTAAGTACAAAATTTTATTGTAATTACAATTAAGTCCAAACTATTATAATTACCGTAATTAAGTTCAATTACTTTATAGAGTTACCACATGGACCTAATCAGATATATATTTTCCAAACTCCAATAATTAGATCATATATAGTCAACCATAGACCACCCAATCTAATTATTAGTCTTTGCTTTTTCCACTAAATGGAAAAGACTGAACTCTCGAAATATATAAGATCACAGAAGCCAATGAATTTTTAATACTTTCCTATGACCTATCGTATATGTATTTTATCCCAACCCGAGATTCAATAATTAGGTAGGATTATAATGACCGTTTTGCTCCTCTAATTGTTTTCACTAACTTAAGTACCATTTTCTTCAACGGTTCTGTGAACAAATCACATATGTCGAGATTTAGTCATTGGTAAATACTAAGCTCAAATTTTAACCATTCAACAGAAAATACTTAATTAGTCACTCTATCAGTTTTTTAGGGTGACGGTTCCCGACACGAATTTATGTTCTCTACTTCGCTCATTTTCGAGTTCCCACTCATCGAGATATTTGACCAATCAAATTGATCTCACTCATTGATGAATTAAATAATCATTAAAATCACGAAAATATATGCATAATTATGTTAAGGAATTTAGATGAAATACACATGGGTCAAGTGGAATTTAATTCTTCGCACGATCATGCTATATAATTAAACTCAGACGTGACACGTTCAATACACTCCAAGTGTACTAGTGTCACCTTAACCATTTCTATTATAAGGACAAATCACAAATTCGAATAGTGAATCGGACAACACTACAACTTTCTGGTCGAAGGTGCCAACCCTTACATATAGGTAGTGAACAAATTATTTATGATCAAAATATAAGTTGTGTCACACTGTGCTTCTCAACGCAAGTACCCAACTTATATTGTCATTAGTGATCATATGTTTAATTCGCATGCTCTTATTAATTTATTTATCAATAAATGAAATAAAAATAATTTTATTTAATATAAGAATATTGTTATTTTTAAATTAGCAAAACTATACTATATGAGCACACAATCTAGGAATGGCAATGGGGCCCTCTAAGAAATTCCCCGTCCCGTTATCTGATTAAGCGAGTTATCCTCGCCCCAAACGCGGGTATCGGGTTTGTCGGATTTTTTTGTCATCCCTAACACAATCCAACAAACAAGAGTTGCCCAGTTATTTTCTCCGTGAGCAAAATTTTGACGTGATACTACGTAATTTTAAAGTTTTTTAATTTTTTACATTCTACTTGAATAAGATTAAAGTAGATATGAAGACTATTGACTGGTTTAAAAATAGTGAATTCTCACAAGAGTTGAGGCCACATGAAGATTCTTCATATGGGCTGGACCCAGTCCACGACAGGCGTATTTTTCTGGTGGACTCTTAAGTATCCATGAGGACCTGACTAGATTTTGACCAGAACATTGACATAAATAGCACTACGACGAAGCAGTTAATGATTTAGGCACATTCCATACACTTAAAGTAGGGACCAATTTTTGACTTTGTATTTTTATAATTTTTCAATCATTTTTTTTTTTTTTTTAGTTTCTCGATTCTTCAATATCTATGTTACAAGTTAGGAGTTCGAAGCCTGGATCTGAAAATTATTTTCGTGGATGAATCATGAAGGTTCAAATTGGTGGCTAAATATCAATTAAAAATTAATATTAAAGGTGACGTTAACATTGTTAACTATGATGAAATTTATGAAAATAAATGGAAGAAGGGAATTATATTAAGCATTGGTTTGAGTTCCATTTCATGAAAATATTATTTTTCTTCAAATTCATTTTCTACCATGTATTCTCACGATAAAATAATTTTATACGTCTTTACTTACTTTTTAACCACACATTCTCCAAAAAATTTCCATTATAAAATTTATTTTCTCAAAATGGGGCTAGAAGAAACCCTAAGTACATGTATGTTAATTTTTTTAACAAATAGGAAGAAATTGCAATCTAATTTTTGTAGGGTTATTTTTTCCTAATTGTTTTTCCTTCATTAGTTGGCAATCCAAGTGTAGCATTGACCACTTCATAAGCCTAAGCCCCCGTTTGACACCCATTTTTTTCTCTTTCTCATTCTCATTCTTTTTCTCTCTCTTAATTTCAACCACACATTCTATCAATGAAATAATATTACACATAAACTTAAAAATTCTCCTTACCTTTTAACCATACATTCTTTCATCAATCACTATTCAAAAACATATTTTTCTACTAAAATGGGTGTCAAACACTCCTTAAGATGTTAGGAAAATTCTTCAGTCATACTGATCGTTTATATTGGATCATCAAGAATACGTAAATCGAAGTGGAAGCGTACTTGAATCAGACATGGTTATCGCAATGGATGAATCCTACGATTTTAGTCTTCCAGATCAATACGTTGTTCCTTTATTTCTCTCTGATGATAAAAGTCAGAACAAAATGAACCAAAACGTATGATCTTGGACCATAACTGTATATATATACTAACGGCCCATTGACCTAATTCGGCCCATCGTGAAATTAGGAACATGCTTGTTTTTTACACATAAAGGCCCATACTTTAATTGGATGTTTCAAAATCCAAAATACTGGAACCTTATTAGATCACTTTAAACGGGATTAACCAAAATTGATAGTTTTTAATTTAATACAAAATATTTCACATATAAACCCACATGTTTGATTAATAATCTTTACAATCTCCCACTTAGGTTATATGTGTTACCTTATATTTGTGTATTAAACATAACCTTATGAGTATTTAGAATTTTGCTATCATTACTGAATGCATCCCCAAACAATCCGATCCATCAATCATATCAATATAGGATCAAAACGGCTTTCGCTACTTATATCGTAACTAAACCCATTAATGGTCACGTATATTGATATAACTGAATGACATGAATCAAGACTAGATGTGTAGTATGAAAATTACATGTGATGTGATCTTAACATACTTATTTTCAACTGGTCCACCTTAATACCTTAGTAAGATCATTTTCAAATAAGTTTAGAGATAATAAACCAAAAATTTTATAACCGAAAATAAACCATATCCAAAATGACAATACATGTGTCTAATATGAAAAGTA
>CAIGRM010118496.1:0-18640 GCA_903798335.1 Fraxinus albicans
TATATATATTCAAATAGTCAAAAGAAAACTTTACCTAAAGTTTAGTGATCAAGTGTAAGCTGTCAAGCAGGTTGGGCTTATTTCTTTATTTATTTTTTCTTAAAAAGTAACAATAAAAAGGAAAGGCCCAAGCCCGCCTTACGCCTCTAATATTTAAAGAATGCTTGTTCAGATAGTATTTTAGACGTGTAAGCCTAGAGGTGCAGTGAGAAGCATCAAAATGAACCAATAAAATAATTCAAGGAAACAAAGGTATTTAAATAACAAACATAGCCTTGCATAAACTATTAACCATTTTTGAAAACCCAGTATAAAACTATTAAACAAAATCAATGTACATGAATAACTACAAGTCTACAACGACAATAGGTTTGGGGTTCTACCTTCCCTGTATGAAGCCCATTCATGCTTACGCAAATGGTGTGGAGCATCAAGTGGGGGCAATAGACCCTGCAAAAAAACAAGAACAAAGAATAAATCGAGTATTAGCTCAGATATATTATTTTCATGCAGATCAGAAAACAAAAACCAGGTTCGCACCACAAATCTTAAACTGTTATGCTTAGGGAAAAGACCCTTCCTGAGATACTGAGGTGTCTCGAGATAACTCAAGATTCTGATAAGAAAAGCAGCACCAGTCTCACCCTCATCTGTATCGTTCTCCACCACATCAGTTGAATCATCCTCCGATGTACTCTTGTTGTCAAATACAACCACCTGTTTAAACAAGCACAAAAACCTACTGACGATTTCTTTGTAACATAAACAAATTCAACAACTAATTACATATCTGACATCCATACACGTGATATGACAGGCACTCACAGATACCTAAATTGCTTAAACCTCCATACATGTGATATGACAGGCACCCACAGATACCTAAATTGCTTAAACCATAACCATGACATGAATTGCATCTTATGAAGCCATTACACATTAAAGGCTAACCACCCATCTTCAAAGCTTCCTTTTGTGAGTTTTATGAGCTGGTTGAAACTCGAGGATTAAGGGAGCTGAACTGTTCAAAGCACCTATGATAAATTTCTAACATTCTTTACTAAACTTCTGATATGCAACAACAAATTTTCCAAGTGAACCCAACTCACAAAAGTCCACCCTTAATAAGATTCATAAAAAAGAGTAACATATACTAATAAAGACTAGTCCTTTTCACTAATAAACTCATGTTAAAAGAAGTAACTATAAAAAGGAACCTCATCAATTCGAAAAATAGTGGCAGCACGAGCAATCTGACCAGCTAACTGTTGGGGAAAAAAATGAGCAGAGATCAATGAATAAAGAACTTCAGCTAGAACCTAAAGACAAAAAAACATTGCAAGTTGTTATATGATAATTCAAAACAAGTAAATAACCCAGTTCAAAGTAAACAACTGAAAATCTCTAATTAATTAGTTTCAGTTTAAGTCTTCTCCTCGCATTCTCAAATTACGAAACACTAAACAATTTCTTCTATTGAAAAACTTGCACTTTGTTATCTCATATCTCAAACTAAATACAAATCTCATCACAAGAAACTTTAAAATAATGAATTCAAAGATTTAGTATTTTGCTTACATTGTCCAATTATCAAACACTTCACATACAGGAGATCTCTTTTCTAGGAAAAACGACGCATTTAGTTTTCTACTGCAACAGAAAAACCAAAACCTTCGCATTATTTGATTCAAAGTTTCACACTTCTTCACGTACAGCCCAACCAACAAACAATACACTAATATATACAAACCAGAACCTTCCCATTTCTTAAAAAAAACAATTTTCACAGGTATGGGGCAAATAGAAAGTACCCGGGTGGCTAGTTCAAAGGACTGAGTGTTATCGATAATGGACCCAGGAACAGCAATGCTTACGGTGGGCATTTCATTTTGTAAAGATAAGGTGTCGTTTTTCCGTTCTCTCTCTTTTTCTCTGTGTTTCTTCTTCTTTTTTGACTGCTTCTCGTGAGATTCAGAATCGCCGTTTGCAATGGACACATCATTTTGTGCTCCTTTCTTGGTTTCTTCTTCAATTTCTCTACTTTTTTTCTTCGCCATTGTTCAATCTAATCTTTCGAGTTTCGAATTGATAGTTTCTTTTCTTTTTTTTCTTTTTTAGGGTTTTAGAGAAGGGCCATCAACAGTATTAAATACACTAGTAGTTACTCATTTTTTTGTAAAACTCTATGTTAGTCACTTATTTTTATTTTGCTTTAAGTTAGTCTCTATATTTAACTAATTAGCCCATATTTGAGCTTCATCACCTAAACTCATTTTATTGACAAATTCTTTCAATAAAATAATTTTGTACGTAAATTCAAAATTATTCCTCATTTTTTAACCACATATTCTAAAAAAAAAAATTACTATTACAAAATCCATATTTCACAAAAAAATGGGGCTCAAATAAAACCTTAAAAATGTGACATGACATATTTCACGAAGGTCTCTTGCAAGAAACTTAATCGCTATTTGTATACAACTTATAAATTCAAGAGTCGTGCTATTTATACAAAGTTAGGTTACAAAATTTGTCTACAAAATACGTGTTAGCAACATCTTGACCAATGATTTAAAAAACAGTTTTTGAAATCAATAATTTAAATCTTATCACATCATTTTGTCAACACACTTTTATAAATCACGTTTATACAAGTAGCATAACTATAAATTCAATTAACGTTGAACTTTATTTTTAGTCCCACATTCATAATTGCTACCCTAAACCCCTCTGAAAATTCTGTGTCACCAAATCTACCCAAAAGCCTCAAATTGCGTTGATGTATCCTTGTCTGAGGCCATGATTGGGACAGCGAATGATTAGCAATTATCTCATGGCATTGCTCAAGACCATAAATGGGCCTCATCCGCGAGGAATTTTGATCCAAATTTGTAGGACTTGTTTGAGCCCAATTAAATTGAAAAAATGTATTTTCAAATAGTAAATTGATGGAGAATGTATAATTAAAAAATAAGTAAAAATTTTGAATTTACGTTTAATATTATTTTATCAAAAATGTATGATTCAAAAGAAGATAGAAAAAAATGATAATCTAACAAGGATCTAATAAATACACTAGTCCTGATACAGTTACATTCACTTTGACAGTTTTTTTTACTGTGTGAGGTGGCACACAATTTTTACGTTAACTTCAACACACTTACACTAATCAATGATACAGAGTTCTACACCTCATAAACTGTCAACATTAACATACACTTTGAATGTACAAATAGCATGTTCTTAAATACACGGTCAATCAACATGTCCTGCAAAGTACCTTAGATCCAACAAAAGATCCGATCATCTACCAATATGGAACAAAGAACCAAATGTATTCTAACGCACAATAAGTGGAAACAGACACCGCGAATCAAGAAACTTATGAGTTAAGGTAAATGTTTGCATGTCCTATTAACTATTATTCTACAAATTATTACCAAAATGGGAAATGCCTAGCATAAAGGCTAAACCTCGTCCTTCAACCTCTACCAGCTGCACTTCACCTTGCCATCCGATTCTCTCACACTCCTAACATACAGAATCACTCTCTCCATCAATCGATCTTTCTCTGCTAAACAAACCAGCAATCTTGAACACCCCAGCCTAGATAAACTCGACACATCGTCAGCAAATGGATTGATCATTATATTGTAAATCCCACCTGGAACTGATGGATAAACACAAAGCCAAAGCTTACCTGACTTTTCTATGGATGAAATTTTGTTTTGGCTCCACCTCAATTGGTTTCGATCCCTAAAAGTAAGGATGTCATAGAAATTCGCTCAGAATTTTCACATCTCTAGGCAAAGGTTCTACCCGACCAAAAGAAGAATGTTATGCACTTGCCTCCAGCACTATTGCCTCCTATACAGATTTTATTGAAGTAATTACCATGTTCAGTTAGCCATGGTTCATTTTCATTTTTTATGTTGGGTTTTGTTTTTTCAATTGTGTGCGAGTGGGAAGTCACCGATTGAAGGGCATTCCAGGAATCTTCATTGGCTACAGGCAAAGGGTGCTAAGAGGCTAGCCTATTGTTGGTCTCAAAGTTCATAAAGAACACAAGATAAAGCAGTAAATCGTAAAAAAATAAAGAACACAAGGATTTTTCGCTCAAAGGGCCCGGATGTTCAGCCTTAGACTTACTCACCCGTTGAGCATCCATACATAGGGATAATGCTCTAGTTCCACTAAAATCACCAAGAAGAATTACAATGTATCGATTTCTCTCACCTCAAATCACTCAAAATATACACAATCTCACAGTTTATACATCAAGTGCAGTGTCTGCCTTATCACTAAGTAATATACAAAGATTGAATAAGAAATCACTAAATTTTACTAACAACCGGCAGAAGAGAGATGAACCCTAACACAAAAGAAAAGTACTAAACAGTTCCAACCCAAAATGAACCTTCGAGAATGACTTAAAGCGGGGAGATCAAGAGTCAATCATCAGACGGTGTCTGACAAAGTGTAGAGCCAGATCATAAGACCAAGAAAACTAATAGAGGCATTTAGAGTGCAAACGCGATTTGTCCACCAAGTAATAACATTGGGCCAAGAATCCGATTCTAACCTAGGCTCAAACACCAACAGACTGGACCAAGAATTTGATGCAGCCCAAAACATATAACACCTATATTCAACCGAAAAGATTAAAGCTTTGCTTGGCGGCTAAAATGTTCATGTAATAGTGGTGGACGAAAGAGAAGGCAGATTTAACACAAAATCCGCCGCCGTGGTAGTAAACTAAAAGCGAGCGTTTTTTGTTGGAGTCTATGAGTTTTGGGAAGTATATTCTGGCTTGAACCACCACTAATATTTGTATTATCTTTGGAGGATACTATGGTGGTAGCATCTTCCATTGATGGTAGAACGTGGGGTGAACTGAAGAACCGCTCAACGATGCCGTCATTGTAGACTTTGATAGGCGGAGAAAGGTATAGTAACACTTCCCTTGGGGGTGTCGGAAGCCATGGCAGTATATTTGGTGGTTCACAACACTTGCATTGCTACATTGAATTTTATCTATTACAAGTAAGTCGCACGTGCAATGCACGTGCCACAGTATAGTTGGCTATATGATAGGGTAAATATAAAAAAAAAAAAATTATTTGTCTTAAGTATTAGTTACATTAAACTTAAAACACTTGAAATGATGATAGGTGACAAAAATAATATTAAGAGATTTGATTCAAAACTTATTTTCCAGACTTTACGTTTGAAGGTCTCTCCGTTCTTTTTTAAAAAAGACAGGGCATAGATAATTGGTTGTTGATGCTCTACTAAAGAGATAATGAAGTTCAACTCAATCCTTCTTTTTCTACTTATTGAGGCATGACATTATATTTCCTTCATCTTGTGTTCATAGAATCTCCAATTATAAGTATCAGTTGCACCAGTATTCAATTTCTTTACCAAAACTCTATGCAAGACATATGTAGTCAAGACTAATTAATGATAATACAGTGCAGAATTTAGGACAAATCAAGGGTCTCTATAGTATTAAAACCACAACACAACGAAAACTTCTATCATAGAGGCAAAAAGAATAACAAATGATCACCTAATTTCATAAGTTTCATCGAATATCTTTTCAACATGTTCTAATGATACTGTACATTAAATCCATTTTAAAAAACCAAAATAATCTACTTCATACAAGATGTTTGTCTAACAGCACTGCATGGTATATGAGGATTCTTCTGAAAATCATTGAATTCCTTCAATATCAATTTTGACTCCATAAATTTACCATTTTTAACCGTAAAAACTGAAGAAAAATGAAATTGAGAGAAATTGGTGTGAGTATGGGGGTTGAGGGTGGGGTAGAAAAGAAAAATTAACGATTATGATTTTACGTTTAATAATTTAAGATAATTTTTGTATTTAAACTTGATCGATAATATATTTATTATTATCACANCGTTTAATAATTTAAGATAATTTTTGTATTTAAACTTGATCGATAATATATTTATTATTATCACATTTTAAGTTTTTTTAAAAAAATTTAAATCATCCGAATAGATATTCATATCGTGAAATATCGAATCAAATGAAAAATTATAGGAAAATAAAGTTCAAAAAAATGATATTGGAATAAGGTTGATATTGAAAAGAAACATATACAATCACGACTTTACGTTTCACAATAAATGTAAAATTATTTTTGATATTTAAAATTTATCGATCATATATTTATCATGGTAGCACTTCAACACTTCCAACAAATTTTAAATCGCTTAAAACGAATATTTGTAACTTAACAATTAAAAAAGAGACTCTTTTATTTATGTAGGAAAATATGCTTATGGGGGAATTGCGTGAGAATTTGTTCAAAGATGCATGCATATTGAATTATTGATGGCTAGCCAGCTAGTTCTTGTTTTCGAATCCCATTTGTTCAACTGAATTCATAGCTAATTCATTATTCTTCTCAAAAGGAAAATACTTAAAAAATGATTAAATCCAAAAATGACCATTCAACTTTATATTTAGTGTCATCATAATCACTCGATTTGATTTTGTTTCATCATGGACACCCGACTTTATATATAGTATAACCATGACCATTCAACTTATTTTCTCAATCTTCACAAATTTTAAAAAGGGTAAAAAAGTAACTTTGTGTTATATATAAAAAATAAATTTAAAAAAACAAAAATAAAAGTTTTTTTAAAATTAGCTTTTATTTTATTTTATTTTTCTAAGTAACTTTTTTTTTAAAAATAAGTTTTTATTTTATTCTATTTTTTAAAATAAGTTTTTATTTTTCTTAAAAAAAATTATTTTATGTATATAATGAAAAGTTACTGTTTTACCCATTTTAAAATTAGTGAAATTTATAAAAAAAAATATAGCGAAACGTTATATGAAATTTGATGGCCATAAAGAAATATAATCAAATTGAGTGATTGTTGTGATACTAAATATAAAGTTGAATGGTCAATGATGAATTTAACCCTACTTAAAACAAAAAAAGGAGAAAACGGCGAACATCTTTATGGCCCTTTTTAATAAGCAATGTTATTGAGGAGGAGTTAATATCTACCGTCCAATTTGTCGTTCACTAATTAATTATTGACATGTCATTTTAAATTAACATATCATTAATTTATGGGAAAGTTAATGAGAATAAATTTGAGATGACATGTTAATTTAAAAATAATGTATCAATTATCCAGAATTAATATAATTACACACTCGGATCAGATACCAGGTGAACCGAACCTATTGTACCGGACAAGCAGTGTTTGATGGAAATCAGGAAAAAAAAACAATAGATTTTTCCTGATTTCCATCAAACACTTGCAACATTCCTATACAACGGCATGGTATGGAGATGCATTTATCCACCGGGTTGCCAGAACAAAAAAGGACAATCCATACAAATAAGCTAATTTGGAAATAAAATTTGTATAGATAAACTGATTGACATGTCCTACGGATCGAGTCTACAAGAATTGAATCTATCGATGACATTGAAATCTAAGAAAATTATAGACGTATTGTCCTTGGTACGAAGTGATCTTGCCTCACTCAACAAAATATTTGCTATCTTTTCTGCTGAATTGTCTTGATCCATGACATTTCGCTCCACTGTCTGTATAGAACAAAATATGATTTGAGAATAGCAATAGCTACCAACTTCACGAATCAATGCACATAACAAACAGTGATTGTAGGTAATTACTTGATGCACAAGCTGAACCGCCTTCTTGAAATTGACGACATCCCAGAAGCCATCACTGCATCAGAAAACAGAAAGACATCGTGAATTAACATACCCTTACATTACAGGGGAATATCATATGGAGTATGCTTATACACCTCTCTCACAAGCACTCATGCATGGATACACACGGGGTTGGAGGTGGGGATGTCTCATTCTACAAAAGCATGATCACTTTGGATCATCTCAAGAAACAAAAGCATCCATCAAAACGAGTATCAATAAAGAAGCTGCCACCTAACTCTCATATAAACAATATAGATACACAATACTTCCACTCCTCCCAACCAAAGAGAGACTCAGAGGAGAGGAGACGACGTTGAAACAATGGAACGTGACTGAATCAGTTCCATTGTAACTTGTAAGTTATCCGTCACGTCAATTTGACCAAAAGAACAAATCCTGTCGACTTTGCCTTGGAAAGACAGAAACTCCATGATTTAATCAACATGTCCGACAAAAATTCGATTAGTGCATCAATTTCATTTGAAGTCCATTTATGGTCCGTCCATGACGACAGCTAACTACAGTAGGGGGATCTTTTAATTGTTGAGAATAAATAAGCATACCAAAAGCATATACCATACCAAGAGACTAGAAATGAAACATGATTTACACATAGCAAGAACATGAGGCGTTAAAGAAAAATCACCTAGCTAATAGTGCGAAACCCCTGCTTTCTTGGTGTATAGATACAACTTCACTTATATAAGGTTCTGAACTGAAGCGAGCATCGTGCTGCTTCAAAAATTTGTCTCCAAGCATCCTGGCAAGGTTTATACCTTCAGGGAAACAAAATATGTAGTTAGTATACAATCGTCATTCAATGAAAAATTCATAGACAACACAAGTAAGATCTTAATCACCACATATTCGTGATTCCCCATCTTTCAAAGGTTCTCCCATTTCTTGAAAACGGAGTCTTTCAGAGTAGCTGACTAATCTATGGTCTTCTGTCATCTTTATCTGCTTCCCTTCAATACTGCAAAATTAAAAGTTGACACAGGTACTCTTAAAGAAACTGCTCAAGATGAAAACAAAAAATGCATCAATTAAACTAGATAATAGCAACTTATAGTTGGGAAATCAAGCACAATTACTCAAGAATGAGAAAGGGTGATGCCCAAATGATATACAGTGGAAATATCACGTTGGATCTCAAGCTGATATATTTTTTCAGAAACACCAATAAGCACAAGAATGATAAATATCAGAACGTACAGAACGTACTTTACAACACAAGCCGAGTCTCCAACATTAGCACATTGCACAAAGAATTTTTCATGACCATCAGCCCAAACCAGAAGCACTGTTGCAGTACAACCCTGAAAGATTTTAATTATTACATGACATTGTACAGCTTTATAACAAATGTACTAGAATCAATTTCGTTTTTCTGTTGCAACAATAATGGAGTACAATTGTGTCTGGATTAGCACAGAATCTTTTTCATCTTTTGCATAACTCGATAGATGAAAATTCAATGTAATGATCAAATTAAGTTTCTAATGTAACAATAATAAACAAATAGGGGATGAAAGAAATGTATATATTTCTCCTGTTCTTAATTTTAATTTGCAACTCATGACAATGTTGCTCACGTGCAAACTCTGATTAGTCTTTCCAATTTTTCATGATCATCAGTCCCCACCTTAAAGAGGTGGAAAGGGCATATTCAAACTTCAGTAACCTTTCAGTTATTCTATTCTTTTTCATTTAAAATTACGCTCTATCCTTACATAACGTATCTCACTTTTGTAATCTGACTACATAAGATGGATGGTCCTTTCAAATGGTAATCTATTCATAAGTGAAGTGCCCTCCACTTACTGAAAAGAGAAGTAGCACTCCACGTATTCCATACATCTCTGTTTTCACTTTTTAAAAGGTCATCTTGCTTTGCCAAATAATGATGTCCCCATCTCTCATGTCAGCATCCAATGCTTGTTTAATTTATAAAGAAAGGTGAGCCCGAAGAATGAGGTTTTACAAGTTTGCTTTGTGACACCATTTTCAGCAACCCTAAGGTAGGTAGGGAAGATGTTAGAAAAAATAATTTAGCACATTTCGTAGTATCCACAAGTAGTACCCACTTATCCACCACTTATTTCTATCTATAACCGTTTATAATCGCCTTCCAAACAAGCCCTTAAATACATGGACTAATCTTAAAAGGTCATTTAAAAACGTGAAACTGAAATTGAAAACAATAGTTATCCACTTGCGGGACTGCAAAAAACTGGAAGAAATATGTAGATCAAGTATAGAAATATCAAGTAAAAACCTCATAGTAATGATTAATGCTTGCTTCTGTTTGAGAAAATGCTTCCCTAAGGACATCAGAAGCGTCACACTGAGATAAAATCTTCTCTCTCCTGAATGAATCGGACAGGATGCTAGCAATCACTTCCGGCATTACTCTAGATAAAATTAAAAATAAGAAACGAGAATAAATAACATAAGAATCGTATCGATGACAGTTTATGGTTCAGAAAAAAAGAAAAAGATCCAACATGAACTAACAGATCCAAAGAATTAAAAATGACATGAAGCATGAACAAAAGATACAGACAAAAATATGCTTCTGATTATAGCAACTAAAGTTTAACAGCTGCAATTCCATAGGTAGTGTGAATTCACAATTTTCATCATGCGAAGTAGTATATTATGAAAAAGAAAAATGTTAATAAAATAGACCTATTATGGGTGATTAAGCAATTCAAGTCGAAGGAGATGAGCCACTAACTTGCTAACTGATGTGGCTGCATCTGCTCCACCATGTCCATCGCATATGCCAAACAATCCAAACTGCAATGCAATAATTAAATACCTAATAGCCATTTAGGTAAGCAAACATATCACAAGACAAGATTCAATTTGGAAACCTGATCATTTCCAGGAAGAGGCCACTGGTAATAGCAGACATCTTCCATGGGGAACTTTTTTCCTCCCCGGCGCTTGGCCATGGGATCTGATGCTACACCAATCCCAAAAGGGATCTGGTTCTCTGTTTCAGTAGTTATCTGGACCTGCAACAACAAATAAAGAAAGGCAAAGGTGAACTTCTGTGCAAAAACTGCATAATATACAGTAGCAAAGACATTGATCATGAATCAAAATGGTGCACTTTGATTGTTTTTAGACCTATTATGCTTTTATGTAAATAAGTGTTTGGCTGTTAAAGGTTTAAATGTTCCTTAGATGAACGTAGCAGACTTAAGACATTGAGATGGATGTGTGACCACACTAGAATAAATAAGATAAGAAATGATAATATTTGCTAACAATTGGAGGCGGCATTCATTGACAGTAGACTAAAGGAGGAGGATTTAATGCAAGCAACAGAAAGAGCATCTTCCATATAGTTCCTCAATATGGATCCTATGTAACTAGCAGGCACGCATCCTATAATCCTCGTAGCGTCAGGTGTCTGACTAACTCGTGTAGTTAGAATAGTAGAATGCACATGAATTAAATATCAAGGTGCAAAAGAGGTGTCTCCGATGATAGATGAAGAAAATAAAATAAATTTTACTAGGTCATTCTAGAAAAATGAAAATAAGCCAACATGAAGTCTAAATGAGCTAATGGCAAGGCAAAATATTCAGGAAGACCTCTCCTGATACACATAAATCTAGTCATATATGATGAAAAGTCGTACTAACATCTTATACATCAAGATTCTGAACAAACGCCTGGAGCCCAACTGTATTCCGAGTTCTTATAATAAACCAAACATGACCTCAATGATTAAACTACCCAAGTAAACTAGCTTTGACGAATAACTTCTTGCAATATCCTCAGCACATATTGAACGGAATTCATTACATGACAACTGTGACTAACCAGTAGGCAATGTACATCTCAAGTGCAAAGGCCATGGAAAATACATCGTTCGATAGCAGAACACTCATAAAATTGCAGCTAAAAAGGAACGTCAACTTACAAGAATCTTTGAAGTTGTACCAAAAGTTATTATATCTCCACTTGAGAGCTCGACTGGATTGCCCCAATGTCTGCTTCCAGATTGAGGATGGTGCACTGCCTGGGAATTCAAGAGCGTACCATTCAAGCTACCCATGTCAACCAGTTCCCAGTTCAACTTCTGCAACAATAGGAAGTTAATAACATGAAGCAGAGAGCATAATTCACTACATATTATATTTAAGTTCTAAGCTTACATTTACATTCCAATTTATCATTGCATGCTTGCCTGAGACCTCTGAGTCCTTCAACAATATGTCACCAGGTGAAACTCTTCCAATAGTCACAGGAAGCTTGGATGTATTCGTTGATTGTATGGAATAAAGAAGACCACGTGAAGGTCCTGAGATTACCTCCAGCATGAGAATGCTTCCTGCACTTCCAAAAGAAAAATACAATGACATGTTTTACAGATTTGCCAACAAAAGATGCAAAGAACATTACAGCTCGTATAACTGTGCAGAAGAAAATTACTCTTATTTGCAGTATATTTTGGAATGAACTCTCTGGAAATGTCCTCATCTACATGTTTTGGGCTATACTTAACATCTTGCTCGTCATATATCCGCTCTTCAGCTAACTTACTTGGTGCAAGTGGAGGCTTAAGCGTCTGACTAACAAAAGAATCCTCCGAAGTATTTGAAATGTCAAGAATAAAGCTATCACCTGGACCAAGCAAAGAATAAGATTTCATATTTCCTAAAGAGTCAGATGCAAATTACATTTACACAAAAATCATAAATCATCAAGGAAAATGGGATCTGTTAAGTACTATGTGTCAGCTGGGGAGACGTTGACAGGAGCCTTTGTTTATGTGTTACTCTATTAGAATGGGGTGGTATAAATCCCGTATGAGTTTGATGGCCACCCCCCTCAATGGAGTAACTAGTGGACTCACAGATCTGGCTTTCAACTACGTCATAATCTTCTGAAATAAGAGGCCTCTCTATGTCATCAACCTATGCAAATAACAGCATAAAGAGGGTGCATGAGGAAAAAGAAAAAAGCACAAGCACAGACCAAAACTGATCATCAATTATGATAGCAGGGAATGAGCTCAACTTCAGATGCAAACCATAGCCAATTCTATTTACTTGACAGACTATCAAACATTAAATTATGATTCTCTAAGAAACTCAATAATGTCAACTTTTATAATATGAAGGTACTATAGGCATAAAAAGAAGCAAGAGAACTTCTGCAACTCTACAACATATGAAAAATCTCCATCTTTTCCTGAAACAATATATTCTTACGAAGATTTCATCAACTACTCAGGATCAACATAATCTCCATCAATAATTATGATGAATACTAGCATAATCATACCCATCAACGAACGAAGAGGGTTGTCATAATCCTTTCCTTCAACAAAAGAGTTGTCAAGAAAAGACGTGATTAAAATAGCTTTTGCTATATAGTGAACAAAATGCAAAGGTATTCAAACAAAAAATAAGAGGTTGGTCTCCAAACTATTTCAGTTTATCAGTTTCCATTTACATTCATGGCTAAAAATCCTCAAGAAGATTCCATTATTAACTATCAGAACAGGAGACTAATACCTTAATCAAATGATAGAAAACTAGTGAAACTAACATTTGATTCTAAAGAGAAAAACACCTTTTCAGTTAAAAAACGAAACGAACATCACAAATGAACTACACAAACAAAAATGATAAACGGACTTGAGCACTTAACAGATCCATTTGACTCACAAAGCCCTGGCTAATCTAACACCAAAAGGGCTCTATAACAAAAATCCATCAGAACACCATCATTATCAATCCCCACAAACTCTTAAATTTTGTGCTTTCATATTATGTAAAAAATCATATTTTAATCCATCTAAAACTAGCATTTTGAGAAAAGGGGAAGCTTTACCAAAACAAGCTGGGGAAGAAAAGTAGGTGGGCAATTATGCCAAAAGATACCAAATTGCCAAAATGGTTCGGAAGATTGAGAAAAAGTCACTTGTCTTTTAAAATTGCAGAAGAAAAATAAGCTAAAATCATGTCCACTGTACTTTTAGTCCTAGCTAGCATGCCAAAGAAGAACTAGCACAAACTAAACAAAAAGGGTTTTAACAGAAATTGGAAGCTTATAAACCAACGGAAAAATTTTGACAGTGCAAGCAGGCAGTCTGTACGCTATCCTCCTTTAATCACACCATTTAACAAGAAGTCGCATAACTAGATTGATATGCTCGGTTTTTCAGAAGCAAAGCGAAAGGTTGATGCACTAAACAATAGACAGAACAATTCCCACCAAAAGGCAAAACAGATTATTAGGTTGAAAAAAGGAACACAACAATACAGACAAACTACGCAAACATAAAATAAAAAGACAACCAACATTTTAATTCGTAGCAGCTTAGCTATAAGGAGTTCTCAGTCATTACATATGTTTAGAAAACCGGAGGTATTTTACAAGTTAAACCAAAAGAGAAACTATTAGATAAAAATCCTTCAAAGCCCCCATAAGTATAAGTCCCCTCAAACATCGAACTTATATTAATCCAATTCAATTCTTGATATTTTGCGGTAAAAACTGATTACCTAATCAATTGTAGAGTCGAATTTATCAGGCAAAGAAAAGGAAATATAATCCAACATGGCCCAAAAAATTTATATAATGGCACTAACAAAAAAAGAAAAAAAAAAATCAAACACAAATGAAAAACAAAAAAGGGGGAACTTATCAATTAACGACTAATCACCAAACAAATGGCTTAAAACTCATAGTCATCAAGAAATGAGCACTTAATTTAAAGGATTTTCAAATAAATTACAGAAAAACAAAGTGATCACAATCACCAGATCGCAAACAAATGCATGGGTTGGACCTTGATCGAGGAGGGGTAGCTGAATTTGGCGGCAGCGGATGTGGAGGAGGAGAGAAGGAAGCGGCGCCATGGTTTGAATTTACAGGCGATGAGGATGAGGATTATAATTAAGAGCAGCATAAGAATTAGAATAACACCACCAACCACCGTTATTACAATGCCGCTACTATCTCCACCATCCACTGGCATCGCCTTCTCCATCTGCCGTCCGTCTGATTCTCACTATGATTTTCTCTCACTAAAAATAATCAGACACAAAAATTCGGTAAATTTTTATTACAGAGAATTATGGGATTTTTCAACCAACCAACCAACAACCAACAGACAACAAACTGTCTAGGCGTTCGCGAGAAGAACGCTTTGAAATGGTCCTCCATTTATTTTCCTCTACATTTCTTCTTTCTATTGTCTACACGTTATTTTTTACTCTTGGGTGTCTTCACGAGGTTGTAAGATTTTTTTTTTTTTTTTAAAAGAGTTGGCTAATCTTAAAAATAAATAAAAATTACTCATTTCGCCACATGTACTTATTTCTAAAGGCCGCCTTCAAATTTAGTGTCGGTTTGACTCCTTTTTATAATCCACAAATCACTTTTGATACATATTTGTAAAATTACGAATATCATTATCTTACCCACCATTGATTTATAATTTAAACATATTATTGACGACTCTCAAACATGTTTAACACGTAACTATGTTCGATAAAACAGCGGATGATATATACTTGTAAATAATCTGATAATATAACAGTTTTTTCATGCCTTAACTCTACCACGATTTGTTAGAAAATCATGCTAGTCTTTTCAGGAGATTATTAATATTGGAAATAGATCTGAGACTAAGAACGACGATAAAACTGCCTTTAATGAGTAAAGAGATGTGCATAATCAGGTTATAACTGGAAAAGTCGACACTACTAGATATTTCTTATTGTGTTTGAGTTGAGTCAGTAAAGGTTCAATTGGCAGGGTTTTTGAAAAGTTAAAAATTGTTTATGAGACTTTTTTTTAAATTGCTTGTATACTGTTTTTGAAGTGTCTTATTTGACTAAAAGAATTTTTAGAGTAAAATTACCTAAAATAACTTTCCTAAAAAGCTTTTCTACAAGAATACAAGTTTAACGGAAAAACAAAAGCTCCGTCAAATTGGTCCTAAATCTTAATGTTTTATTTAAATTGAAAATATGAAAGTATTGTTTTCTAATAACAATCTGAGTTATGCAAATATTTAGATGATGAATAAGATATAATAATTAGTTATGATCATGATGTCTGTTGATATCTGATGGTTGATTTAATGTTACATCTACTTGATGTATCAATTTTGTTGTAGACTTAAAAATGCAAATTATTAAATAAAGAAAAAATACTATCAAGGCCCAAACAAGTGAACCCAACGATAGGCCCTGCAAAAGAAAAGTTTCCTTCTCACGTGAGGATGGCAACGAGATAACTTCCCATCCCGTACTCTATCGTTTAAGTTGGGACGGGGCGGGGCGGGTCGGGATTGTGCCCTTGCACCATTTACTACCTGTTTAATATTTTTATTTTATTTTATTTTTTAAAGTTTTTAATAATTCATTTTATTGTCCATATTTATTAAAGTGAGACAATAATATATTTTTTTATTTATTTTTAAAATTTAAATTATTGAAATATATTTGATAAACTAAAACTTTTATTATTTGTCATATTTCTTAAATAATCTTAGTTGTCATTCTCTATTAAAACAAATGAAATTTCGTGGAGTTTTTCATTTAAAATATTGAATTCTTTAATAAAAGAAAAATTAAACGGAGTGGAGGAGGGCAAGGCGACGTACTTGCTACCCTTTCCCGACTCAAATACTCGATTAAGCGAGTAATTCCAGCCCCGTTCGAGGCAGGGCCCACGGGTATTGGGTTTGACGAATTTTTTTGTCATCCATATAATCTCACAGATAAGGTCATATATTTAATTTTTTCAAAAAGCAGGTATTTATTGTGAAAATTGAGCAATTTAAGTTTATCATTAATTTTTGTGTAGCTCATGTTTGTTGGGATTAAAATATAAATTTTAATCTAAATCATAGTCAACTTCTTAACCACACATTTCATTAATTTCTATCAAAATTTATTAAAATCTAATTTTAATTCCTAACAAATTGGGACAGAGTATTTTCATGAATCAGAATAAATGGGATAAAATTATTTGAAATTTAATTTTTAAATTTAAATTTAAATTCCTCTAATGTTTACTAACATACCTGTAAAGCTTTACGAAAATGTGGAGAACGAAAGATCATCCTTCATGTTTAGAATTTCTCCACCATTCTCATTCATATTCACTTTTTAACCATTTCATCTTCTCCACTGCGCTTTTAGAAGCAATTTATCTGTGTGTTTTTGCATTTTCACCGAAGTCATCTCGTCGTTGAAATTCTAACTACACCAAACAATCAAATACTTCAATTATAATTTTTTCCAACTTACATTAATTCATCGGATTTAGTGTTGGAGAATTTGTGTAGTGAAATGGTTATTTGTTTAATTGACAAAGTAATGGTTAAATTTAATTTGTAGGAGTGTAATTAAACTATATGTAAAATATAAATGAGAAAAAAGAAAGTGAATGAAAAGAAAGTGAAGAAAAGAAATTCAAGACAAGTTGTTCACACTTTTTTCTTAAGACAAAATTGTCTCGCAACTGTGCTAACCGACTACGGCACTTATCTTCCAATATACAATGAGTACAACTTATGATAGAAACACTTCAAATCACAATCAACAACGAATTTGAACAATTTTTTCTTCTCTCTACAAGAAAATAATTTTGAAATGATTTTTGGAGAGTTACAAGAGATTTTGATGTAATGCTTAATGCAAATGATATAGGATGTATAATGGACGTTCAAATGGTCTTATTTATAGAAGATGGGAGATTGTAGGTGAAGAGATACACTCCAAAACTCAGCAACTTTTACGAAGGGGAGCATCCCTTGCTGTCATGGCCTCTCGCTCGAGCACCAATGACACATGTTCAACAGAAGCATTTCGTTTGCATATCGCTCAAGTGACAGCTGGGCCGCTAGCTAAGTGCTATCTTGCCTCGCGAGCGACAGTGCTATATGATTTTTTTCCTTATTTTTTTCTTATTTTCTTCCAACTTTGGACCGCAATTTCTCATTGATTTAGAATTAGTTTTAAGATTTTAAATATATTACGAAAATTTACTCAATGAGTAGAATAAGTCTATTTATTTTTATAATTTGACTATCTGATCAACTCCAATTATTTGATTGAAATTGATACAAAGTCACTTTCGAAGTTTTTATATTTAACCAAAATTTTCATTATTTTCCAACAATCTCCCACATGAATGAAAATTCAAATATGTTCATGATATGCGAAAATATGATGCATAGTAGAAAGAGAGCAAAAAACACTAAATCAGGTAAGGTAACTTCCGACTTTAAACATTCCTTAGTAAAATACTGTTGGATTTACTTGGCTAATTGCTAAACGAGATTTCTTAAACCATTCAGTCGTTAGTGTAAACAAAGACAACAATACTCACACATATGTCTTTCCTAAATCATTCGTGATTCTCATGACTTGGATCATTTTGGCCTTGAACCACACTTGAGTTTCATAAGTGTTTAAAAAATTTCAGTCTCGAACAATTTTCGTTGAGGTAGCCCCACCTTACACTTACTCCACTTGAGTTATAGGAATTATTAAAAGCATATCTTAACTTTTAACATTCTACAAAAACACTTTAATTTTCATATGAATGAGTTAGAAAATATTTTCTCAAGTGCTTCATTGAATCTTCATAATTTTGTTGTCCCTTTGAATAGGGATAACAAAAAAATCCGACAAACCCGATATTCGCAGGGCGCTACCTCAAATGGGGCGGATTTGGGACGGTACCGGTAACGGGTGCCCCACCCTGCCCCGTTTAATTTTATTTTTTTTTGAATTCAATACTTTAAATAGAAAATTTCACGAAATTTCGTTAGTTCTAATAGAAAATGGCAACTAAGATTATCTAAAAACATGACAAACAATAAAAGCCTTAGTTTACCAAATA
>CAIGRM010118529.1:0-16618 GCA_903798335.1 Fraxinus albicans
TGTACATTCCTACAATCAGCCCAACGAATAAGCAAACTTCAATGTGGATTTGTTGTGTGAAGAGTGCGTTATTACCCATTACCCTTATTTTGAAAACATGAGGAATCTGATCAAATCTTGGCCATAGATGTGTTATAAAAGAAATAGTTTATGGGTGATAAAAACTTGCTTTTTGACTTGGGATAGAGATGTAAGCCTGCTTAAAATAATTTTGCTCATTTGTCTTCCTTTTTTTTTTTTGAAAAAAATTATTTAACTCTCTAGCCACCCCAAGGCTGCACCGGCTGTAGGGGCGGGGAATCCCACAGCACAGCCCAGTAGCATGCATAGGCCATACTTAAAGCTTTCACATGCTCCTTTGTACATCGTGTATCCTTGACCTATGTGACAAATTTGGTATGATTTTAATTGAGTGATTGAAAGGGATTATTAGTCTAAACAATTTTGTTGCACTCTTGTCAGGGAGCTAATGTTTTGACTGATGTTGAGGTGGAATGTCTTTGTCATTGCCCTTTGTAACTATTTGATGTTTATATGTGGTCATGTTTGCGATTTAGTTTCATCTAAACTTTTTTATTTCGTCTTAAAACATTCTGCCTCTCTATTTTATTAAGTTTTGTAACTAATTCTTTTTAATCATTTCTTATTCTCTGTTAGTAATTCTATTCTACTATGTGAAAGTTTTTAATTAGTACAATATGCTTTCACCTCACAAGTAACTATCAATTTATGCAGGCATTTTGGACATTATTGGACATAAAATGTAGTGCCTCTTGAGGTGTTGAAGGAAAGAGGGAATCAAAATTTATGCCAAGTATGGTAATTGAATTTCCCGGAGTTTTTAATTGATTTTTGGACTTTTAAAATTGAATCTGTAATAAACTTGGTGGTATTGACTGTAATACAATGAACTGACATCCATGGTCAAAATAGTGATCTTCTAGAAGTATGGGTCATTTGACTCATTTGATATTACTGATTTTAGAATATTGGATAGTTTTGTTGCTCAACGTTTAACAAAGAGAGTCTCTGTTAAAGTCATTTATGAATTTGTTAGCAAAAAAGATATGAATTCAGATCGTTATTTTTATGTTGTACTTTATTATTTTTAAGCTGTGAACATTTCATCGAGAAATAACTAATTAATTTAATGAATTCTGGAAGATAATTGCCTCACGATTAAATGATCATTGATGTTCAGACACAATTTAAAGGCCATTTACCTTAGTAAATTGGGGCTTCTAGGTAAGATCGTAACTAAGGTGGCAATTTTTCTTTTTCTTTTATTGTTTACCAACTTTTATATATTTTGTGTATTGTGCTCAATTGGCCTTGGTAGGATTTGGTTTTTAGTCGTGGTTGCTGACATTTTGAACTTATCGTATGCTTAAGAATGGTGGGATTTTGATATTGTGATGTATCTATGTTAAATATTAAAAATTTCTGTATATTGCTTTGCTGTATTACATGTAGTAATATAGTATGAGAAGCTATGTCGTTCGGGAAAAATGTTGTTATAACAGCAGAAGGAAATCATGAACTTCACATATAGAACTCAACACTGCACTTCATATAAAAGGTGCCTTACTTGAAACAATTTAATGTTATTTTTGCCATTATTCAATTGTGGAATTACGAAAATTATAACGGTTATCGTGCAACGCACGATCCACACTAGTAATTTTAACAAGCATAAAAATTTGAAATGTAAGCCCTTTTTTGTGGGGATTAAAATCGAATATTTAGTAAATTTTAATAAAAGTTAATGAAATTATGAAATGTCCATACCTTTCATTGTTATTGTGGAAAACGTTCATACTTTTCATTTTTTGGCATGTTCACTCTTATTTCCACATTTTATTGTGCAAAAAGGTCATTTTCATCCATTTTCTCAATTACAAATTGTGAAATGACGATATCATTTCTTTTAAATAAAATAAAAGGAGAAAGAAAAAATTAATTGCAATCATAATCCCATTTTTTTGAAAAGCGCAAATAAGTTCCAAATAAATTATTAAAATGGTAATTAGTACATAATATCCTTATCTTTCACTTTTATTATGAAAAGCGTCCATACTTTTCATTTTTTGACATTTTCACCCTTAATTATACAATTGATTGTGCAAATCATCATTTTCACCAATTTTAATCTAATTTCTCAATAAAAAAATTGTGAAATAATGAATATACCCTCATATTTAAATAAAATAAAATAATTTTTAATTTTCAATTCTCTAATAATTTATTTGGGACTCGTTTGCACTTTTTATTAAAAAATTAATTTTTTAATAATTTATTGGGGACTCGTTTGTACTTTTTTTAAAAAATTGGGACAATGATTGCAATTAATTTTCTAGTTTTTTTTTAAATAGAAGGGTATATTCATCATTTTACTATTTTTTATTGATAAATTGGATGAAAATGGATAAAAATAATGATTTGCGCTATCAAATGTATAATTAAGGGAGAAAATGCTAAAAAAAAAATAAAAGGTATAAACTTTTTTTTGAAATAATAGTGAAAGGTTCTAATTACCCTTTTAATAATTTATTTGGGACTCATTTGCACTTTTCAAAAAAGTTGGGACTGCTTGCAATTGATTTTTTTTTTTACTTTATTTAATGGGAAATGTATTTTCGTCATTTCACAATTTTTAATTGAGAAAATATATAGAAATCACATTTTGCGCAATGAAATGTGAAAATAATGGTGAAAATGCCAAAACGTGAAAGGTAAGAACGTTTTTCACAATAACATAGAAAGATGAGGACATGTGCTAATTACTCTTTAATGAAATATAGTATCAAAATTAATTTTGATTTAGTGGGGAACTAAAATAAATATATTACTCATTTCATTAAACCCTAACAAATTGCGTTTATAATATACACATCCCCTCTTCCCCTAAAACCCTGATTTTAATTTTTAAGAACAAAAAACCTCCAGACTCTGCAGCTCCAACACCCTCCCGGGTGCGGGACAATTGTGTACCGCCTGTGGGCTGTGAGAAATGGCGGTGGACAAAAACCGGCTTGAGGAAGAAGCCTGCGTTCTCCGCTTCTACAAAATTGTCCTTAGCTGGGATTACCTTCGTCTACTCAAGGAATCCAATGTACTATGTTCAATTTTTTATTTTTTAGGTTTATACTATATACACTAACATTTTAGGACTAATATTAGGGTATCTGTATTAGATTCGAATGTAGCAGTTATAAAAATATATATATGTGGTTGTTTTTGCGTATGTGTTGTGCATTCTTTGTGATTTTTATTCTATTGACTTATTTAGAAGAAGAATTTCAATAAAAAGATTGGGGACGGGAGTGCTCTGGGATTGAAGGAAGTGAAGAGTTCGTACAAAGATGTTGATGATTATCTCTCAACGTTTGAGCCCCTGCTTTTCGAAGAAGTCAAAGCTCAGATTGTCCAGGGAAAAGAGGAGGAAGACGGTATTTTTTCAGATGTTTTCAGTTTATATAGTTGTTTCCCTGGATTTTCCAGTTGACCCATGATAAATTTATGATTTTCGGCGGCTTAAGTGAAATTGATTTTGAATGTGAGTGTATCAGTGTATTTAGTTTAATGTATACAAGTTTGACTTATAATTTTAATAAATATCGAATTGATGTTTTTGGATCAATTTTTTTCTTTTTTCTTTTTGTGTATAAAATTGACACGTATATGTAATAGGTGCTTTTTGACTATACAGAAACCGAATGGCAACAAGCAATTATAGCAGAATGCAGCGAAGTCAATGATTTTTATTTACCTATGGTTATATGTTCAGACTCAAAATCCATATCACAGAATGATCTATTGCTGCTTTCTAATAAGAAGGTAGGAGTTGGCTGTGTATCAATTTCTGTTTTCATATAGTGATTTGGAATTAAGTAGATTAGACTCACATTCAGTTCTATGCTTTCCGTTCATTTGTGAAACTTCTATTGCCCTTGTTTGGTGTTAGCTTAAAAATCAAAATCAAAGTCAGCAATTAATTTTAAATGCACATTTCATGGAACCAACAACTTTTCAACCAAACATTTCATCGACTTCTATCAAAATCTATTAAAAATCTGATTTTTAGCTACATCAAACAAGTCTACGTATTTATCCCTAATCTAATAATATATGTTCATTGTGAACTGGAGATTTTAATAGTTTGATTAGATAAGTCAAAATATTCATTTTTGAGTATGTGTTGAATGCTTTATTGATTTTGCAGATTGGTGAGGGTAAAGTACTCCCGACTGCATATGCTTTTGCACTAGTTGAGCATTGTCAACATGATAAAATAAAACTTCGGCTGAATTTAAGTGGAGAACTCAAAGGATTAAGTACAGATGATGTTCAAACTTCTTCAAGGCTGTTGAACATGCGCCCTCTTGTGAGTGAAGTTCAGAAATACTTGTACATTCTGAAGGTGAATCTTCCAAATTCATTTGGAACTCTTTTAAGTTACAAAAATGAGTTCTATGTGCAAGTAATTCTATTTCATTGTTGTCTTACTGTTAAACCGTTAGTTGCACAGTCCGTGTTCTCCATTACAGCTTGTGGCAAACGATTTGCGAAAATGCGAGAAATTTTTGATGTAACTCCACTGAAGATCTTGTGGATTTAAAGCTACTTGTGACCTGAATAAGAGACCTCTCTAATGTTAAAAATTGGAGCTCATACTGATGTTAGCTTTTTTCGTTTATCATGTTGCCATGTTCTGTATGTATAATTTGTGCCAGTTTCACATCAATATTTAAGTAGATGTTGTGCCAGCGTTCAATGGACTATATGAAATAATATATTTATGGGCAAAGCTTCGTGAAGATGAGTCAAATTTACTCCCTTTAATATTCGAAAGTAGTTTATTTGGCAATTCCCTCTAGAAAAGACTGCAGAAATTAACCAATTATGATCAGCCCGGGAACATAAAGGAGAATTTATTTTCCAATTAGTTAAGTTGGTCTTTAGAGAAGTAGTTTTTATCAGTGCTGCTGTAAAAGCTTTCCTTGGAACTTGAGATTCAATCTTACAAATAATTTTCCCTTTGATGATGTACAAATTTAATGTGTAGGCTCATGTTCATGAGAAATTGTGTCCCTTCGAGTTTGTCAAGAAATTTTTATTAGGTTTGCTTTTGTTATGGATGGACTGCAACATCTTTCTTAGTTTCATGGGAAACTGTGTCCCAGTGGCTTTATAAGATGACTGAGTTTCTTTCTCATTTTCAGCAGTATTGTGTTTATCTACTTGCTATTAGGAAAAAGAGATACTTTTATGCTCTATTAATTACTTTGGTCATGGTGATTTAGCTCCTGTTATTTTTTTTTCGTTCTGTATGGACTAGAATACAACGTAGGCGTTCAAAGACATGCAAAATTGAATTCCTAACTCTATTTTTTTTTCTTCATCTTGTAATTCGATGCACAGATTTGCAGCTTATCAACTATAGTCCGTGAATATGTTGCTATGCGGTCAGTTAGCTCCCTCCCATTTAAGGATTTGATTTTAACTGCTGCTGAGAGCAATTATACTACTGAAGATCAAGCCTGGAAAATATCTAAACCCCTAACAGCATTTATTGAAGGCAATCACAACAAATCGCAGCTAGAGGCCATACAGGTGAGTGCTTAGCAACTCACCCTAAAGTTGATTTCTTGCCCTCTCAGCGAGGTTGAGTTCCTTTTGTCAATTCAAGATGAAATGGAGTTGTCATATTGATATAAGTGCATATAGTTAAATATTGTTGTAGTTACTTGCATTTTTTATTCTTTAAATTGGTAGCGTATTTACAATTGACAGCTTTGCTCCTCTCCCCTCTGAATTTGTTGCAGGCCGGTCTTTCACGTAAAACCTTTGTTTTGATACAGGTTTGACTTGTAACCTTCTGCTTCTAATTTTGACTTTTAGTTGTCATTTTTCATTTAATTATCCCATCACTCCAGTAGGCAACACTATTGTAATCACATCGATTTGAAGATGCGTTCTGAAACAGCCATAGATTATTTCATAGCTAAAAAAAATTGTGCCTAACAAATAAATACGGATGCTTTGGAACAACTACCTTTCGGTATGTCTTTTAACAGCATGCTACCTTTTAGGGCCCCCCAGGAACGGGAAAAACACAAACTATCCTTGGGCTCCTCAGTGCCATTTTGCATGCTACTCCAGCTAGAGTATCAAACAAGTAAGCATCTTTTTTTCATTTCGGTTTTTGTTTTGATTGATTAAGTGGACTGTTGTTGAACTTCTAGCTATGTCACTGAGATTTGTTGGTAGAAGAGAGCAACTGCTGAGTACATTTAGCTCAATGTGGTAATGAATTAGTCTATTCTTATTTGGTAATGAATTAGTCTTTTTTTTTTTTTCTTTTTATGTATGCAGGGGCAAAATGACTGAAGTAAAACGTGGGCCAGAATTACCTATCCGTGAAAAGTATGTTTATGCTGCTAGTCACTTATTTGATTGTTATTCAATGCCTGTACTTCTCATGAATACGTGTCCCTGGCTTCTATATGCATCTTGTTGCGTTACCCATGATTCACTGGTTATTTCCCACAAAAAAAAATGTGGGAAGGGAAATACCCCTATGAAAGTGCTAATCTTGATTCTTGTGAAGATAATAACGATTATCAGGCAATTTTTTTTCTTCTAAATGAAGCATAAATTTATCAAGTTAGTTTGTCTTGTTTAAAATTTTAAATACATAAGTTCAAACGAAATTCAGGAAGAGCAACATATATGAACCGCATAAGTTGGAGCTCACCTTTTGATTTACATCAAGGTTATGCATGCCACTAGTTGCTTCTTTTTGCCTTTCCTTGTTGCATCAATGAAAAAGAGTTGATCCCAGCATGCTCATAAATTTAATGTAATTGTTCTATTCCCAACATCCTCATAAAAGGGTTGGTGTGAAACTTGCTTTGGAGAAAAATGTATTATTAGCTTTATGCCACGTTTATTCTATTGTTAGATATTTGCATGGGGTTTGAACCATTTGAAAATGGACTTGAACCCAATCTTCTGAAAGGACAAATATCTAAAATTCTCAATATCATATCAAAGATGACTTGTGCTGTCTTGTTCAATTTCTTTTTTCTTTTTATTTTATTTTATTTTTATTTTGTGAGAAATTACATATCTCAACTGATTGGCATTTGAATTCTCAAAGCTGTACGGCGAGTTGACAGTTTAATTTTTGTTTTTTTTCCTCCATTTCTTACGTGTTTATTCTACGAAAGAGCTGCAGTAAAAAAAATTCCTAGTCAAAATACATTGACATGCCAACTACTATTGTCTTCCAAGGGGAACAATTCATAAGATATAATATTATGATATTTGCAGATACAATCACTGGGAAAGAGCTTCTCCATGGTTGATTGGTATGAATCCTCGAGACGCATTGATGCCTATAAATGGTGATGATGGATTCTTCCCGACATCGGGCAATGACTTGGTATGTCCATTTCGTTTCTGAAACTGGTGATTCAGGATAATTTTGGATATTGACATTAACATTTAAACTCCTATATAGAAACCAGAAGTGGTTAACTCCAGTCGGAAATATCGCGTTCGTGTTCTAGTATGTGCCCCATCAAATTCTGCTCTCGACGAGATTGTGCTGCGTCTCCTAAACACTGGTCAGAGTTTAATCTATTTTCAAATATTTACCTTATGTAATGGATTCTAATTTGCTCGGGAATGTGAATAGATGCAATCTTGTTTGCTGACTCTTAAATCTGTATCATAATTGGGAGCTCTCTCTTTGCCTCAATCAACCATTACATGATTCCAAGTTTAGGAGAAAAAATGTAAAAATCTCTGAGAACTATTGTAAAATAGAGCAACTCCGAGGGGAAAGTTCCCAATGAATGGTGAAGGATTGCATTCTTTAGTCAACAAGAGGATACCTCCTTTCCTTCCTTGTTAGTTGGAAGAAGTGGGGGGTGGGGGTGGAAGGGACAGATGTTCTTACGAAGAAAATAAGAATGCTTTGGGATTTGGTATGAGTTAACAAATAATAGAGGGTCAGTGAGGTAAACACTCAATGTGAAAATGTGGAAAACTGAGAATGAAAGAAATCTGTTTGAAAAGGTTGACTTTAGCCACTTCCCCAAAGAAAGCCACTTTTTGAAAATGACACTTACTCAAAAGAAAGTGGAACTGCCTTTCATGGAAATTGCATTTTTGAAAGATGTGGTTAATATCAAAGGAAGGGCATCCCCGATATATCATGTGAAAACTGAATACTGGTTTGGTATTTAATATGAACTGACTAGTTGATTTATGCAGTTTTACCTAACTTTGCACACCCTGAATCAAACACAGAGTTTCTTCACTAAGAAATAAAGATTTTTTGTGTGTAATTAGAGCCGCTTCTTTGTTTATGTTGCAGGCATTCGTGATGAAAATGATCATGCATACAATCCTAAAATAGTGCGTATTGGTCTTAAACCTCACCACTCTGTCCAAGCGGTCTCCATGGATTACTTGGTATGCTACCTTTCCACTAACAAGCTATATAATCACCTGATTATGTCTTCACAGCATTTCAACAGTCCAATATAGTTTAGCACAAATGATATGTTTTTAGGTAGAACAAAAACTTGCTGGTATGGACTCTCAAACTGGTGACAAGCAAAAGCAAGGGGGTTCAGCGAAGGATAAAGACAGTATTCGTGCTTCTATACTGGATGAAGCAGTGATTGTATGTAGTTTGAGCCTCTTTTCAGATTACACCTTTGAAACTTTGGTTCAATTGAAGCTTATAGTTAAAAGTAACTTGGGTATAAGTTCATTGACAGGTGCTCTCCACACTTAGCTTTAGTGGTTCAGCTCTCTTCAGTAAATTAAATCGTGGTTTTGATGTGGTCATAATCGATGAAGCTGCTCAAGCTGTAAGATACATTATTGATCGTAAAATATGGATTTTAATTTCTTTCACCTTCATACAGTTGATGTTGCTGTTAGTAGATATATTGTTGCTCTCATGTTTTCTATTCTTCATTTGATGTTATCCATATATGTTTGTAATTAGTTTGATCAAATTTAACCAATTGGATAAATGTTACTTAAGCTTTCACTTTTCGCCTTATTATATAATGCTTTCTTGACATTTCCGGAATATTGTTCTTTGTGCTTTTACATTTACCGTCTCATCACTACTCTTCTAATTTTGTTATTCTTTGCTCTTTTGTTTATAACAGGTGGAACCAGCAACACTCATTCCATTGGCCAATGGATGCAAACAAGTATTCCTGGTATATACAATTGATTCATCATTGAATAACTAGTATATACCATGAGTTGATCTTAATAAATAGTATATGTCTGATGCGTGGATCTTTAAGATGCAACAATTTGATGCATGTCAGTGCTTCATTAACTCCAAATATCTTAAAGTTAGGCAAGTTATGCCGGATAAATGTAACAATAATGAGGGCCTAAATAGGTTTGGTTTGTTGTGAAAGGTTAATTTCCATTTTTTGGATTTTTTGGAACTATTTATATGTGCATTAAATGGCTTTGGAAGCCTCAAATGATTCCTGAGAAAAGTGAGGACCACTTTAAAAAAATGACATCTCTTGTTGAATTTATGTAGCTAAATTATTTGACTAACTTAAGATTGTAAACATGATTTATACATGTATAGTGATATAGGTGTTTAGGTTACTTTGTACTGTTTTCCATTCATACATGTGTGCGCCAATGCAATTTATGTCAAAGGAACAAATATCTTACACTTTTACCCGAAGGATTGCCACAGCTACTTGCCATACCTCAGAAAGTTTGGGAAGACAACATCATGGATTTCATTGAAGGGATGCTCTCAAGTTAGAAGGAGTGGATTCTATCTTGGTAGTGGTTGATTGGTTAAGGAACGTTTCTTTACTGCGCATTCAGTGGCAGGGGTGTTTGTGACGGAAATAGTGCAGTTACATGGTATTCCTAAGTCAATCTGACAGAGACAAGGTTTGACAAGGTTTTCGCGAGTCATTTTTTGTCAGGCTTGTTCAGATTGCAAGGAACAATGTGGAAATGATCTACGGCCTACCACCCTCAAATAGATGACCAGTAAAAAATGCTCAATAGAAGCCTGGAGACTTATTTTTGCTGTTTCGCATCTACTAGGCCAAAATGGTGGGTGGCAATGGCTGCTTTGAGTAGAATTTTGGTACAATTCATCTTATCACTCCTCATCTCAGTTTACTTCATTCCAAATTGTCTATGGTCACGAATTGTCTCCTCTATTACAATTGAAGAAGGGGTCGATGGTGAACTCCGAGGTGGAGCAATAATTTGTGCAGCGAGATGAGCGCTTAAAATACATTTTCGTCGTGCACTACAAAGGATGAAATTGACAGATGATAAACATTGCAAGAACGTAAAATTGGAGGTTGGCAATATGGTGTATCTTGAGACCGTATCATATATAGTATTTAGTATCACAACCTAATGAAAAGCTTGCCCCGATATTATAGCCAGTCCTTTTTAGATTTTATCATGCATTGATCATGTAGCTTATAAATTGTAACTATCCCCGGTGTCATATATTTATCCGGTATTTCATGTCATATTACTACGCAGAGCCATTTGAAACATGTCATTGGGTACACCTCTTCCTTGGCAGCTTAGTGGTGAATTAGAATTGTTAGTAGAACACGAGGTTATAGTGGGTGTGCGGCATAATTCTAACAACTAGTTTCAAGGTCCAAAGGTACCGATCTAGCGGAAGGTAATGAGGCGAGTTGGGAACCTTATCAATTGATTCAGCGACAGTACCCCTCATTTCATCTCGAGGACAAGATGATTGTTTGCGAGGGAAGTATTGATAGACTCCCTAATCATTATATATATGCACGTTAGGGAAAGAAGAATGATGTTGCTGACACGGGAAGGGATTGAATGAACTGCTCTAGTCACTCAATTCCACTAGTTAGTTATATGAAGCTGATGGTTACATGAAGTTAGTTTGGTAATTCAGTTAGGAAATAATTGGTGCCAGAAAATAAGAGATGGTATGCCAAGATGGGGGAAGAAGAGTTTTGTACTATAAAACGTTGGGTTTTGAAGGGACCGGTGGCTTTGGTGTTGTGGCAAAATGTTGAAATAAGTTTAATTACAACATTTATGCAGTGAATACAATTTCGTTGAAGGCTACAGAATTAAAATCTCGAATGGTAGGTTTCAAACACAAAATCTTAGAGTTGCTTGTTCTATTTAGTAACTATTTTTGACAAAGATCATTAATAGAACTAAGCACCTCACTGGATTCTTACAACAAATGATGTAGGATAATCTATTAAGGATAATTTTATTAGCTATTTTATATGTTTATTCCTGAACATTTCATGAAAACAAGGATGTAAAAAGTTGAAACTATAAAGGTAACGTTGGTATAGCTTGTACAGAAAATGTATCGAAGTGTGACAACAATTTTAACAGTTAAGTGACATCCTAAGCAACACGGTGTAATGGATGTGACCATTCTAAGTTCTAGTGTGACATTTGGCTCCTCAAATATTTCACCTTGTTGTCTAAGTTAAATCAACCTCCAACAATTGGTGGCGCTATGGTGTGCAATAGTTGGTGAAACCACTTAACCAATAAGGCAACATGGTGTAATGGATTTGACTATTCCAAGTTCTTTTGTGACATTTGACTCCTCAAATGTTGGCCCTTGCAGTCTAAGTTAAATCAGTCTTCAACAATTGGTGACGCTATGTGTGCAATAGTTGGAACAACCACTTTACCGATAAGACAAGAAAGGGAAAACTAACAAGTGCTCAAAGATGGACAAGAGAGTTAAGTAAATACATAATTTGTATTACAATTCTCAAAGGCTTCTTTATGACTCTCTCACTTAAGATCTCATTTCATTTCTTTATGGGCAAATTGAAATGAGGCTACCTTGGCCTCTATTTATAGTTGCACCCTCTGTCTTATGTTATGGCCGGCAGATATAAGATCCTACAGTGGAGAGTGGTTATATGGACTTTTCCATCAAGATATTATATTAAATTCTCCTAGAAAGGTTGTATATTCAACCTTCTATGTACTCTCTACAATCTTCCTACACAATATTCTAGAATTTTGTCTCCACAATATTTCTACATTTCCTTGCAACATTCTACATTCTAGCATTAGGAACAATTCTAGAATGCCTTGGAATCCCACCTCAAAACTTAAGTTGTGCAGGCTGTTTGACTGCTTTCAAGCAGTATGGCTGCAACTGCCTGTCTATGTCCACGTCTGTTAAGCGCCCAGCCTTTTACTGTCTCTGTTTGTGCCCAATTGTCAGCTGCGTCTGCCTGTGCAAGCTATTGCATTAGCCTTCGACTTGCAGTAATTTGCCTTCACCCTGCCTTCTCACTCTCATCTCCTGCAATTTCCCACCCTTTGGTCCCTCGCATGCAGCTCGTCGAACTCTCTGTTTTCTCTCCTATAGTTTGTGTCTCGGTCCGGCCCTTGGAACGTGACAACAGGCTGCAACAGCGGTTGCACAGGATTTTGACATTAGTAGGTTAGCCTCCACTGGCAAGAGGATCACAATGTACATTCTCTCTAACTTGTCCCAGGACCTGCAAGTTTAACGTGTGATATGTAAGACATGATTATTCTAATCAAAACATTAATGAACTAAGTTTGGAAATTTGTTATCCTGATGTTTCTTAGAAATTGTTTGTCTGCTCTACTCAAGTATTCAGGTTGTTATTCAATTGACTGTTAGATATTTTATATACATGACAAATGTTTTTTAAAGATCCTACACGGAAAACAGCTATCCAAATCAGTATTCCAATTTTTGGCCACATTATCAGCAGAAACGCTTCGAGATGTAAAATTTGTACATACTAATTACCCAATGTAACACCTGCTAAATGGTTAAACTGTTATTTTCGGATATTTTGGCATGTAGACTTCGTATTATTCCATACAAGTTTACTTTGATAACTCGTCCATGTCATTTTTAACACGCTCTGATCCAGGTGGGGGATCCAGTGCAGTTGCCAGCTACTGTAATCTCCCCTATTGCAGAAAAATTTGGGTACGAGCAGCATCATATTAAGAGAAACTCGTATTTTCTAAATGTCCAGTCTTTTCTAATTATATATTTCCAATTTCTGGAAACTCTGTTGTAGATATGGCATGAGCTTATTTAAAAGATTCCAGAAAGCTGGCTATCCAGTTCAGATGCTGAAGACCCAATATCGCATGCATCCAGAGGTAAACATATTATATCTTAAGATTTTGAAACCTCATCAATAACATGTATACATATTCATTCGACAGGTTAACGTGTGGTCTTCTGTTTGTTACTAGTTTCCAATTCATAATTGCACAAACTCAGTTCTAATCCAATTATCATGCCAGATTAGAAGCTTTCCTTCGAGGGAATTTTATGATGAGGCACTGGAAGATGGACCTGACGTCCAAGACCAGACAAAGCGCTCATGGCATGAATTTCGATGCTTCGGACCATTTTGCTTTTTTGACATTCATGATGGAAATGAGTCCCAACCATCGGGACATGGCTCTTGGGTAAACGTTGATGAGGTTGAGTTTGTCCTCTCTTTATATAGTAAATTGGTGAGCAGATATCCAGAACTAAAGTCCAGTTCCCGACTCGCAATAATATCCCCATATAGACATCAAGTCAAGCTTCTCAGAGAAAATTTTCGTAACACTTTCGGCGTGGAGTCGGATAAAGTAGTAGATATCAACACTGTTGATGGATTTCAGGCAAGTAGTTTCATTTCATTGTTAAATTACGTGGATTAAATTTGGTATGGACTTTATTTCATGATGGTCATACATTGAGTCCCCATACATTGAGTCCCTTTATTGTTCACTTGTTGTGCTAGAGATGATTCTTGATTAAGTTGAACAAACTCTCTTTTACAGGGACGCGAAAAAGATGTTGCTATCTTTTCATGTGTTCGGGCTAGTAAAGATAAAGGCATTGGATTTGTTGCTGATTTTCGCCGAATGAATGTTGGTATAACTAGAGCCAGATCATCTGTCCTGGTATAGCTTTATCAAAAATAAATGATTGGCTCTCATATTCACAGAAATTTATCCCTTGATTTCAAGAGAGCTTTTATTACTATACTAGGTTGTCGGTTCTGCATCCACATTGAAAAGAGACGACCATTGGAAGAACCTGGTTGAAAGTGCAGAACAGAGAAATGTACTGATCAAGGTAGAGTATCCACTTAAGTGGCAAATTATCACAGAGCATGATATCCCTGCATAGTATATGCTTGTGAAGCGACAACACTTGTTCTTCCCATATGCACCAAGTTTGATTTTATCGTTTGTTTCGAATCCTACTTTTGACTGTGAGAAGAAGGATCGTATGAGTAGTACGAATCTCCTAATGCTTCTGTTCTGATCTTGAATTCTTTCATTACAGCATACTTTGATCTCAGTTGCAGAACTGTCTAGAAGTTCCTGTGCCTGAAAATTCTCCTTTTTCTTAATAACACTCAGGTTGCAAAGCCCTACAATGAATTTTTCAGTGAGTCAAATCTCAAATCAATGGAAGTAAAGGAATCCATGGAAGAAGGACCCGAGGCCCCTCATGATGATATGGAAGTGGATGTGCCCGTTGATGGATTTGCTAGCAATGCTGACCCGGCACTACCAGAGGATAATGATTGGGGAGATGCCGGAGAAGGAGAGGGTTTTGATGTTGGCTTTGACGAGGACTAAGATCAACTAATTGTTTTGGTAGCCATCTGGTAAGTTGGCATTTATTTTCAGCGCAAAATGGCTTATAGAGCTATATCACTTCACATAATTGGTTATGATAATTGTTGTATAACCAAAATCCAATATGCAGAATTAGGCACTTGACGATTTGTATCATTATTCTGAAAACTCATTAAGTTCCAACTTACGGTTCATGTAAATTATTCAAAATTGGCAAGTAAACATAGTGCGAAACAACTATTGTTTGAATTATTTGCGTATTGAAACTTGATTATTACAAAATAAAGTGAAAGGTCCGTTAAGCACCTGGTTTAAGGCATAAATTTCATGAATTTTTGAATATTTTTACTTGTACAAAATAAAGCACTAAATTGACATTCCATAAATGATAAAGTTGTACATAATTGTTTCTTCATTGATGATGCAACAGTTAGACCACTTAAGTGAGGCAGCCATTCAAATGCATTTCATATTAATGCTCACTTATAGAGCTAACTGTCACGAATTATTTTTGGTGCTTCATAATCTTTACATAGTTGTTATTAGAGCTAACCATCAAGGTCGATTTTTTAGTGATGTTTCGATTAAGAATTATGCTTCTTGTACATCACCCTTTACACAAGGGGTGATGTACCCCTAGCAAGATCGTTCTATTAAATGACTCTCCACGAATCTTCAAAATCAGTGTCGGATGACTTTCATCTTCGTTGCAAAATTTTGACTTCTTGATTTCATCCTTGAAATCGTCTTGCAAGTGGAGCATAACTCTTACCCAGATCGATTAATAATGTGCTTAACGTACATCTCATAACTGTTGCACATTAATGATGAATTGATTGTACTAGTTAGTGAAAATGTTTCAAAATAATATATCTTTTGAATGTTATACTATCTTATAAATCTAAACGTTTTTTACTTGTTTAGTAGTCACTTGAAATCAATTGGTGAAGGCAAACTTTTCAAAGGGAGAAATTACATCTAGCCCTACTTTTAAAATACCATTTTCATAAATCCTAATTCAAGTTTCATACTTCAAAAATCAGGTTTTAAATATTAATTTAAAAACATTTTTTATTTTTATTTTTATTTTTATTTTTATCTACAGTAAATTAATTTATATATACTCCAGCCCTAACCCTAAAATCTTTATCCATTTCTATCTTCCTCCGGACTCTCTTCTCCACCACGCCGTCGGCGTATCTTCCTCCGGACTCTCTTCTCCACCACGCCGCTGGCGTCATCTTACCTATTCCTCTCCATTGCTGTTCGTCCCGTCGCATTCTCTCATCCATCGCCATCGTGTCCTCCCTATCAAACTTCGAAGCGGCGCTCTTCTCTCCTCCCCTTCTCTCCTCTACTCCCTCTTCTTTTCTACCTTCTTTGTGAAGCCGCCGCTGCTTAATTAGCGATCTGGAGGAAATGTGCAGGCGGAGATGGAGTTTTCCACAGCAGATTTGGGCGGTTGGTATCGCGGATTTGGGCGGTTGGTAAGCAGATCTCCTGGTAAAAGATCTGAATCTCCAGTTTACTGCCTATACTGGTGCTAATTCGACTGCAACTTCCAATAATGGCAGTTGTAGGCTGTGTGTGGGTTGGTGAGGTTGGGCGCTGTGAATTGAGAATTTGAAGTTGGTGGCGGACGGTGGTTTTTTGTGCGGGTTCGCTCGTTTTCGTTGCAGTTGGGGTGTGTTCGGTGTGGTTTTCTGTGTGTTCTGTGTGCGGGTGTGTCTTGTTTCGTGGTGTTGAGCCGTGGTTTTTGGTGGTGTTGTTGGCGGTGCAGTGTAGGCGATGGTGTGGTGGTTACAAATAATTTGGGTAGGTGCAGATCTGTTCTGTGTGCGGTTGGCGACGGCTGCGGTTGGTTGTGTCTGTTCTGTTGGTGTAGTTGGGGGTTTTTGAATTGTCGAAATCG
>CAIGRM010118540.1:0-28524 GCA_903798335.1 Fraxinus albicans
ATTTATTGGGTATCAAAAACTCAACAAAACTTAAAGAATCTAAGGGACAAAATATCTCCGAGCAATATATGACTTTGCTTGTAGTCTAAAGAGTCTTGGGGACAGAGTAAACATTTTCCAAGTCATGGCAACTGGACTTCACCTCTTTGTTCCTAAGATAACCTAAGGTAACTCAATGAATTGATGCAAAATATGAACGAGGGATCAAAGATTCAACGATGTTGTATATTTACTTCCATATGTGATTAATTGAAATAAATGATTTAACTCTAGAGACCTTGTGAAAACCTAAAGAATGACCGAAATAAATGGAATGTTGTCCATGGAAGCACCTAATCTGGAATTTCTAAGACGATTACTATCTTATTCTTCAACTTCACGCCAAAACTTGATAATCTTGTACTACACATTGGTCTTTTGAATTTGTAGGTTGATTGCAATATTTTGATAGTTGATCTTGTTCTTACAGAACTTTGATGATGTATTGGTACCTGCTGATCACGTAAGCAGGAGTAATAATGATACATATTACGTGGATTCTGAAACTGTCTTGAGGTACCATACTAGTTCTCATCAAGCTGAGTTACTGAGGGGGAGCATACTCATTTCCTTGCCACTGGAGATGTATACTGCAGAAATTCTATTGATTCAACTAATTACCCTGTATTCCATCAGTTTTGTATTAATATCTGATAATTTGACCTTGTTTTGCTGTCTAACTTCTATGCTGAATCCATATCGTCTTCGATGCTTTCCTACGTACACTGTTCAGATGGAAGGTGTTACAGAGTTTTACACCGGCTAACCGGGAGGCATCAGGCTCTGATGCCACATCGTATGCTGCTGAAGATCTAAAGAAATGCCTTGATGGGTTAGCACGCCATTTATTTGGTAAAGTTTGATTTAAACTTCGAATGTTACATTTGGAATCCATTTTACGCAATATTCAGAATCCAATTGAATCTTCAATTTGGCTGTTGACCTCAATTTTGTAGAGAGACATAGCCAATAAGTCTCGACTCCACTCGTGTCCACATAACCTTGCTCCCACACACTTGAACAAACCATTAGTTACACGTGGCATCCTCTGGTAGGGGTAAGCGGTCACGAGCACTTCTACGGCCAAGTCAGTCAATGATAATAGTATATTGGGTGTGAGTCATGCTTGAGACGTGAGCCACTTAGGTGTTCAGGCACTGGGAGTAGGGTATCAATATGCAAAACGAGATAGAGCAATATTATAGTTGGGTGTATAAAATTGCATTACCTTCAAATGGCACAAGTGGGAGCTTTTATGGTAGAAGATGAGGAATTGTTAATGTTGGATCAAGAGACACATAGCCTTATCCTGATGGACGAGGTGTGTCCCCTAGGCATCAATTCGTCAATCATAAGCTGATTGGCATTTAATGTTTTCGGGAAAGTGGTCATCCTAGAGTTTAGGTTTGACTTCTGAAAAGACCTTTAAAATGTAGACTAACAGTTTGACCTTCTAGACACCTACTACAGAGATGTCACATTAATCAATTGTAGGAAGATCTACAAGATCTTTTGGAGGTGAGGTGAGGTGAGTTGAGGTGAGGGGTACTTCCCATCATTAAAGAGGCTATTAGCTTTGAATTTTCTTTCAGCAGTAGGTGTAGCACATCACCTAGGCCATGTAGGATTGGCCTCTACATGGCACCTCGGCGGAAGTGATGAATCACCTCGACTACCTTTTATATAGTCTCACCTTTGTCAGGTAGGATGATGATATAGAGTGTAGGCCTGGTTGGGCTTGCTAGCTGACTGCCACGTGGCATGATCTGGAGGCTTGTCGATAGAGGCGTAACAGTGGCTACTACTAGGTGATTATGTTATGCTGGTAGTTTTCCTTACGTAGAGCTAACCGATTATGTAATCTGATTCTATATCATCCACCACACACATAGCACACACATGAAAAGAAGGATAGAAAGGTGGGTGGAAAGGAAGAGAAAAGTAGAACTCAGAAGAATGGTTCCCAAAACCTAACTGAATATCAGTGCTATTATACCTCCATGTGACCAGAGAACCGAGTCTAGAGCATAGCTCGCAAACTGATTTTTTAGTTATGTCGCAGAATCAAAAAAGTGCCTGCAAAATATGAACATACTAGGATTCAATGGTTTTCAAATCCTCTTCAGCCATTGCTATTAGAATTTTTCAGGTGGTGTGGAAATGAGCTGGATTGACACCTATTTTCCGTTCACCAACCCATCATTTGAACTAGAGATGTATTTTCAGGTATTATTCTTGATTGCAGCCATTGATTAGGATTATTGTACTTTCTATTGGCAAGATCTTTTATACTTTGTTAATTTACTGTTTCTTCTTGGGGGCAAATGAAGTCATATGGGCTAAAAGTGATACTATATTTGTGACAGAATTGCAAGTCATTTTTGGACTTGGTCTATTGTACAACGAAACTAATATGCACTGACAAAATAGGCTGAAATTTCTAACAAGATTGAAGTCATTTCAATCACCCAAAAAAATTTCACTATTGGTGTACGACTGTATGGAGGTCTGCACTTCATCTATGTTTGCATTTTGTTTGTCTAGTTCTGATTACTTTAATGCATTGACACCAACTCTTGCAAGTTCTAAAATTTTATGATAGTGCAATATGGTTATAAGCAACAATTATAAGTGTAAGTTGACCTCATTTAAAGGGTGTTTAGTGGGGATTAAAATTAGATTTTTAGTAGATTGTGATAGAAATTATTGAAATGTGTTGTTGAAAAGTTGTGGAATCCATGAAAGATATGGTTAATATTGATTGTTTGACTTTGACTTGGATTAAAATTAGATTTTAATCCGGACTAAACAAGGGCTCAGGTGTGTGGTGTTTTATATAAGCTACTTAAAATTTGGGAGATAATACCAAAAGTTTTATGGTACAGGATGAGTGATTGATTGTACAAAGAAAACAATGACTGAAATTTTAGGAGGGCCCGATGCTAAGAAGCTGCAGTATTCAAGGTATAATCAAGACACTGATCTTTTATTGAGACGTGGCAGAAGACTGGAACGTCAAGAATCTTGAGAACTATATACCATCAAGAAGATAGCTAAAAGGGCCATCTAAGATGCAACATCAAGAGCATACGACAAGTTCTACGGATATGTAGATATTAAAGGAGAGCATAAGGTGCATAGGATATCTGAAATAGTGGGATAGAAAACGAAACCTTCTGATTGTCAAGTGCATTAAGGACAAGGACTGAATTTTTATAAGTGATATCATAGAAAGAAGAGGTGAAGATTGTTGCATTTACACAGTGTTTGAACCACATTATTTTGGAAAAATATATTCTAGAATAGTAGATTGATGGAGAATTTGTGGTTGAAAAAGAAGGAAAAGTTATTGATGTGATGGATAATATTATTTTATTGAAGAATGTGTGGTTGAAAATGAGTAGAACAATGAGAATAAAAATTTTAATGTGACCAAACGGGGGCTTAATATTAAGGCACAAGTATTGGACGGGAGAAGTTACTGACCTCAAGAATAGCATGTACGTCTTGCTATTTTGTGGAATTAGGGTAGCAGAGGCCAAAAGACCTCAAAATTGGGAAATTTGTCGAGGCTTTGGGACTTTTCAGTATTTCTATTGAAATTCGGGAGTACCTTGTTTGGCTAAGTTTTTAAATGAAATCAGTACAACTAGAAAGATGGTAAGCAAGTGGGGGGGATGAATGAATATCAATATCTATTTGTAGAAATAAGGGTGATGTTTATAATTATGCTAATTGATAAGGGATTAAGTTAAAGAGTCACACAAAGATACTTTGAAAATTGGAAATTCAGAGATCAGTTTGGATTTATGCCAGAGAATCAACCAGTGTATTTCTTAATCAGAGAGCAATATTTTACTATGATGAAACAACTAAATAATTGAAGTTTGTGGTTTAATTTTTAGACGACTTTTCAACTCTCCATCTTAATTTTTCTTTGATTAGATGGACAGAGAATAACTGGTATTGGTGCGATCAACACTTCTTGAAGGAGCAAAACATTTGATGTGATCTTGTGAATCGTTTAACTTTGATTTCATTTTTAGCTTCCTTATCTTTTATTGGGCATAATAGATGGGAGTGGAAATTTTTAGCTGATTGTTGACTGTCACATTTATTTCTACAAATATTTGCTTTTTTTAATGAGTTTTAACTCGGTACTTGTATTGATTTCGTTCGTACTTCGCTGCTCATCTTGCAAAATAACAATTTTGTCCCATTTGATAAGCTATTAATTGTTTAACAGGAAGATTGGTTGGAAGTTCTAGGTTTTGGAGTGATGGAACAAGAAATATTGAAGAGAAGTGGTCGGATGGACAATGTTAGTTGGGCCTTTGGGCTTGGACCGGAGCGATTAGCAATGGTTTTGTTTGATATCTCAGATATTCGCATGTTCTGGTCAATTGATGAGCGGTTTACTTTTCAAGTATTTCCATAATGTGTTTTAAGTTATAGTTTCCCTGTGCTTATGTATCGTACATTTTTCAGCAGTTTCTCCATTTTCCTAATTTCGTGTAGTTCTCTAAATGGCAGCTTGGTATCAAGTTTAAACCATTTTCGAAGGTATGATTCGATCTATCACAAATATGATTGACCTTGGTTACCTATATTCAAAGAACCCAATTGTTTATAGGAGTTGGACCTCGCAAACATGATTTAATTCTGTGTCTAGTCTGTGGCCTAAATATCCCTGTGTGTTTCAAACCATTTTTATTCGAATTGTTTACTTTGTTTCTAGATCTATCAAAGTAGAACTTTTGATCTATTCTCTTAAAAACTCGAATAATTTTACCTTTGCAGTACCCTTCATGTTACAAGAAAAGAGCCATATGGTAGGAGCTTCTAATTAAAAAGTTATGGTTTGTAATTCAATAATATTAGCCGAAGTATACAGCTCCGGAGTCTGTAAATGATCTTGTTCTGCCCGCGGGAGGAAATTTTCCCTTTTGTGATTTGTTTATGTAGCCCCTGTTTGGTGTAGCTAAAATTGATGAAACGTGTGTTGAAAAGTTGTGGATCCCATGAATTGTATGATTACAATTAATTGTTGACTTTAACTTGAATTATTATCAAGATTTTAATCCTGACATAATTCAACAGATCATTCTTGCCAAGACACTTTTATCGGTCAATGGAGTGTTCGCTCACAGAGGAGGAGATAAATGACTTGCAGGTAGAAATAAAGTGAGTAAATTTCTTTACTAGTTATTATCTTTGTTTTTTCTTAGGTAGACAATGATTCATTTCTGATTTTTGTTACGGTGGAGGGTACGTGAACAAGTCAAGATCAAGTCGCGTGGTGTTCTTAGATAAATTTCTCTTGTGCCAGTTGCTAATCTATACACCATGTAAATTTTGCATCTCATTTTCTTCGAGTTTTTGGGAGTTGTTACTGTTCTGTACATGAATAATATTTATGACTTAACATATGTTTATTTTAATTTGCAAACTAAAAATATAAGAAATTGTAAAGTGGATGAATGACAGGTTAAAAAGGGACGTTTCGATGGGAGGTGTTAAATGGCATCAGAGACCTAAGTGGATGTGTGGAGGCATAGGTGATTGGGTCAAAATGATGGGTTTAGTTTTGTACTAGCGCAACAAAAATTGGGTCCACTGAACCATTTCTTCTGCTTTTGACAATTGTGAAATTACTATTTGCTAGAAGGGATTAAGGAGGGACGGCTGATTTTGTTAATAGTTGTATTTTGCATACTTAGGTTAAGGCTTCTAAGGTTTAAATCCATTGGACATCCCTCCTTTCCATGACAATTTTAAAGGTCACATCATTGATTGAGACAAAGGTCTGCTTGATCAAAGGTGTTATGCGAAAATATATTTAGGATAAAAACCACCGTAAATGTACAGTTCGTTAACAAGTAATAAAATGAATTTTTTTTGAATTCGAGTATCGTTCCACGGAAATTGTTTAGTTCAAGTTTTCCTATCGTGACCTTAACCGAAACAAATATAAAATGAGTTGTTTATTAAGATGAACTTATAACTAAAATAATAATGTGGATTCAACTATGAGTGATGGACTAAACGAAATGCAATTTATTTTAAATGTACGTCAAAGTTTTCTTATGAATAATGATTGCACTAGGATCATGAATCCCTATATAATATTCATTCTAAACATAGTTCTATACTTTGACAAAACGATTGAAATATTGACAAATCAATACTCCTAAATTATTTAACAGTCTCTCTCGAGTGAAGTCAAACATATTCTCTTTAATGACCCGACTATATCTCTATGACGAATGCGGACATATAAGAATTCACGTGTTTTTATGAGCACTTAAAAATTCACATAAGCATAGCGGTATATTTTTATCTCATATTAGACCTATGATGATTTATACCACGTCGAACATATTTCTCTTCTTTCGAATGCATGAAATAAGTGACCACACTCACACAATTACGTGCACAATAATTATGGAGAGAATGAGATCATATAAACCATTCAAATATCCAAAACGTGTTTTTGATGTCAAGAATTCTACAACTAAGAATTAAAAATAATACTACATAGTTCATGAATCTTCTAGTACAAAATTAACCTAACTTAGCATGATGGAAAGAAGAAAATTAGAAAAACAATGAAGGAACGTGATCACCAATTCAATTCTTGAGATTAATTTTCGCGTTGTGGTGTTATTCTTCGTGTTCTTGTTCTTTTTCTCCTCTCAAAACACTTATGCCTCTCCTCTCCTCTCCCTCGTTCTAGACGACTCTAGGTTTAAATACATATCCAAAGATTTGTTTCCATAAGTATTTCACTCGAATAAGGAAACCAGAATTTTCTCATCAGAATTGAACTATGTGATCGCATAGTTCATTTCCCCGGACCGCATAGAACAAAATGTAAGGCCTTGGAATTTTCTGAAGCAACCTATGCGACCACATAGATATTAATACTATGAGACCAAATAGTATTAAGAAACTTCCATAGCTTTGGGTTTTGATCCTCGAACTCAATTTTGCATTTCTCGGCCTCTTTTCCACTTCTTCTTCTTCTTCTTCCAATGTCTCATTCCTTTGATCAATTTGTAAGTGAGAGAGATCTTTTGGCTATTTCTGACATCGAGTCTAAACTAGAGGAGGATTGGATTCTGGATTCAGCGTGTGTGTTTTATATGGGTCCTAATAAGGACTTGTTTACTACATATGAAACTGTTTCCAAATGTGTCGTGATTATGAGAGACACCACACCTTGTCGGGTTGCTGGAATTGGTACGATCTGATTGAAGCTATTGGATGGGACAATTAGAACACTTGATCAGGTTCGACATGTTCCGGATTTGAAGAAGAATCTCATCTCGTTGTCTATTCTTGATTCAATTGTTTATGAGTTTTTTGGTGGAGGTGGAGTTTTGAAATTTGTAAGGGTGCCGAAGTTGTATTAAAGTGACAAAAAATGTCTTAGTTATACATCTTGTAAGGTCGTGCAGAGTCTAGAAGAATCAATTAGCACATGTTCAGTACCGTGGTGGACATTCAGTTTGGTACAATACATTTAGAAGTTCGTAAAGGGTTGGATTTGAAGAATACTACTCAGTGGAGTTCAGGAGATATGGATAATGCCGCTTTGCCACCATTACCCGCGGTGCCATTGTATTTAATTTCTATGTATGGACCCAATGCAAAAAGGTATGTTGACACTGATTTTATTGTGCATACTTTCAGCGTAGTAGAAGGATTACAATCTAGCAAGAAGACTTCTTTAAAAGCATATGGTTTTGATTCTATTTTGAGGTGTGTTATAGCTTATTTTTGTAAATTATAAAATCATTATGATTTTTGAGAATTCGAGATAATTCTACAATAGTTGTGTGTAGATTCATTGGAAGATGTGGAGTATTGTGTTTTGTTGGATAAATTAATTTTTTAGTTATTGTTGAAGAAGCCAGTTCATTTCTTTGTGCAATTCGTGTCAATGTAAAGATTGTTAGAATTTGGGTGTGACCCCGAATTCCTTGTTTGAAGTATTGAAAAATTCTAATTGAAGTGCACGTCAATGAGAATTCAAGTTTAGAATGTTATTAAAAAGCTATGTCAAGTTGAAATTTTATTTTGGAAGCCTATTAGGAGTTGGAATTTGTTTTGGACTCGATTTTTTGGTATCCTATTTCATCAACAACTCTACTAAGAGAGTTTGGACATCCCCTACATATTCCTTATAAATATTAGACTATTCTATACAATTTTAAAGTGTGAGAAAATAAATTACTAGAATTATATGATCCATTGTAATACAACAACTCTACTAGGTGGGTTTAGACATCCCCTACTTATTCTCTATAAATACTAGGCTCTTCTATACAATTTTATAGTGTGAGAAAATAGATTACTAGAATTATATGATCCATTGTAATTTTCTATTCTCTCCATTATTCTTAAGTTAATAAAATCTCTTAGAGTGTGTTTGATGCACATTTTTTAGGAGAGAATGTATTTTTTTTATGTGATGTGATGGAGAATATGTAGTTGAAAAAGAAGGAAAAGTTATTGATGTGATGAAAAATATTATTTTATTGAAAAATGTGTACTTGAAAATGAGTAAAATAATGAAAATGAAAATGAAAATGTGACTCAAACATGAGCTTAATTCCTCTGCCATATTTATTCTCTTTATTATTTTTTTACTTAATCTAATACTTTATTATTTGTCATATAATTTTAACAATTTATTCCGGTGGCTGATTTCATCGAGTGGTATTCAAACAATACATATTTTTTGTATTTTTAACATTGCTAATAGCTATCGAAATATATTAATATTTTTTTTTAATCAGAGATATTTTGATTGTTTCATGGTAGTTGTCATGAGATCATGTTGAGAGAGCCGCCAAGTAAGAAAAAGAATACAGCAGAGTAGAAAAAAGGTGAATCGCCAGCTGCAAGTTGAGAAAAAGGTTGTGCTCCTGTCTCTGATTAGATGAGACATTCATAGGCCATTAATTTCTCTCCCTATCTCTTCAATTGGCAGGCATCAACCCATTTAAATAACTGAGTTTCCAAATATGACCTCATCTCTTGTTCCCCTTCCCAACAACCAATTTCATTCTGAACTTAGTACGATTTTATATGTACACGTAGTATGATTTTTCATTTAAATCGCAATATTTTAAGTTATTGTTTGATGCAGATTAAAATCAAAATTTTAATAGATTTTAATAAAAATTGATAAAGTGCGGGGTTGAAATATTATGAATCCCATAAAATGTATAGTTAAAATTAATTGTTGAAATCTAGATTATAATTTCCATCAAATAGGGATTGTGCCTAGTTCGCAAGATAGTGGGAACAACCTGCCCAGTTCGTTGAGATTTGCTATTCAATTTTTGTGGTCAATTTGTCGTCCACCAATTAGTTATTGACAAGTCATTTGATATTAAAATATCACATATTTTTTAACATAAGGAATAGTTAGAAAAAAGTTGGATATGTTAATTTAAAATGATGTGTCAATTATTAATGAAATGGATAGCAAATTAGACTGTAGATTTCAACTAATAAATAGCCCACAATCACTTGCAGGCAGTGGTTCATTAATAACAAATTTACAGTCACGAGAAGTTAATGTTTTGATACAAATAATTTTTAGAGGTTACAAGAAATTAATTAATCAAACGAAACTACATGATTTTGCAGACGGGGCTCAGTACTTGGGGGACACTCGAGCAATTATTGTTGGGTACCATACAAAATTTGGTCCTACCATTTTTGACCACAAATTGTGCGACCCAGCCATGATTTGAGTGAATGAGAAATACCATGTGAAATAGAACCAAGTTTATCAGTTTCCACTTTTATATTCTGGATTTGATTTCTTCAAATAAAAGGTCCGACTCCATGCTTAAACGTACATTAATCTTATAGAGCAAAGGGAATAGTAGGTTCCTGGTATTTGACAACAAAATCGTATAAAAAGCAAATCAATATTCACGGTAAGATCGCCCTCTTCCGGCGGGTGGGTGCAATCACAGAAACTTGTAATTTTGATTTTGTCCTAATTTTTGTTGTAAAAGGGAGTTGTCGTTAGAAAGTTGTCTCAACATCAAAAAAGGAGGTTATAGAAAAATATATCTTTCTTTTGTAAACTTCTTTCTATCATAGTAAATTACAACAACGAGAATGAGTTAAATATCTATATAGATTGTGTGTTCTTTTATTTCTTGATTTTATTACTCTCAACAAAATCAACTTCAATTTAGTAACTAGTTCCATTCAGTAAAGGTGGTACAAAATTGGCGACGCTCAACACACTTCATCGCTGGTTACTGACGAATGTTTTTGGAAATTTCCGATAACATATTAATACTATACTAGTACTAGTAAACTATTGAACTTGATTTGAGGCGCCTTTTTCAAAATCAATAGTCTCTTAGCACGGGTTCAAGAGAGAGGAGATCTATGAGGAGCTCTCTTTCTCCGGTTGCTCAAGGAGAGCATAATACCAGGAAGGAACCCGCCTTTTCCCTTCCTTTTCGCAGCGTCTTTTTCCTTGAAGGTTGCAGAATTGCCTATGCCATAACTAGAGTGCGACGACCCATTATATTCTTCCAATATTGGGTCCTCTAAGAAGGAGTCGGGAGTCATTTGAGCGTCTTCTAAGGCATCAATGTGAAGCCCCTCGAGAGTGAAATCAGATTCAGCAAACCTAAACAGTATGCTTGACAAATCTTCCCCGTGACAAGTCATGTGATCCACCTGCATACATTTCAATAATTTTAATATAAGATAATGTAAAAGACAAATGGCTTGAGAGAATTTATAATTGAGAGCGTCGAGGGGTGAAATGGAAGTGTAAGAGGACCTTGCATGAGAGAGAACAGAAGTTAAATGGCTCTTGAAGAATTCTGTCACATGTGAAACAAGTATTGCCAGAACCCTTGCAAGATCTAGATTGAGCTCTCTGATTCAAGAATATAACTTTTGCACTATTTATTGTGTAGGGCTGCATAAACAAATATAAACCTCTAATTAATAGTATTACATATTTGATATTATGAAAAAAAAAATTATGACTACGTCATGACATTACTTTCATCTTAACAAATTTACTACCTGAATATGACAACAGTCGATGAGCTTTTCAAGATCGTCCAATCTAATAACATCGTGATAAACGTACTTCCTAACCTGTGCGACAGTGTGGTATTAAGGTTAATAATATATAAAGTAAAGAATTCAAGAGCATTTTTATATTTAATCATTTTGATGGAAATTGATAGTGCTTGTGTGTAAATTGTAATATAAGAAATTCAAAATTCTGAAAATAGTGAAAATTCTATCAAAGGATATTGAATTCTTGTAAAATGCAAATAATAAAACCTAATTAATCATCGAAGTGTGTTGTCTAACGATCTTCCTCGTGTTCAAGTCATTATATTATATTTATTGTCCATTCTGAAAGACTTTGAATCCATCTTACCCTCACGAATTTCTGTTGCATCCCTCAAAATTCGAACCCAAAACACCTATTATATAAGAATTTTAAGTTGAATCCTAATATTAATTGCATCTCTCAATATCCGAACTCAAAATCCCTACCTTTTGAAAGATTTAATTTGAATTCTAATATTAATTGGACGGACAAAAATTCTTGAAGAGTAAAATGAACTCAGCCTCTTTCAAAACGATTTTGACATAGAGGCCAAATCGTTAAGAGCGTTGACTCGTGAGAAATCCTACGTAGTTAGCACTTCAATAGTGTCAGGTCAATAAAATGGATTTCGTATTATATATTAAATTGGACATATTATGATTCATTTCTAATGAGAGAATGGTAGCAACTTGCAAATCGAGACAAGTTACAAATAAAAGTTAACCTACTTGTACAAAAATGGTTGACGAAATATGTGTTGGGTCCAGATCTTGCCAATACATATTTTGTTGGCCATTTTGTAATTTAATTTTGTACAAATAGCATTAGCATGGCTCTACAAATAAACTGAGGGTGGAGAGTGAATAATGAAATGGTTGGCCAGTACTAATTAACTGGTACTCTGAACAAAGACAAAATAGAGCAGCAGCAGCCGCCTGCAGCATTTGACGATTGGGTCAAACTGTGCTTGAAAGCAACAACTGAAGAACAACCATTTACAAGCTAAAATTCATCACTAACGATTCTTCCACAAATGTCAATAAAAACGACTCTAAACCTTTTATTCAATTGTTATCGAGCCACGATTTTCACCTACGAGTCGAAAATTAAATATAGTAAAGGAAATTCTATATGAAAAGTAAAACAGAAATATTGAAAAATGTGAAGAAGGTGATAGAGTGAACCTGGAGTAAAGGATGAGAGGGAGAATGAGAAGGGAGGCAGTGAGGGCAAAAGCTTCGGCAACAATTCAAGCAGAAAATGTTCTTTTCGTTCTTCCTGTGATCCTGGTGAATCCCGCACTGCTCGAAGAATTTCTCCCCCATTAGCCCTTTTAGCCATGCAGGCGTCATCGTCATCGACACCTCTTTTTCTATATCCCAATTACCCTTTTGAGTTGTTCCTTAGCTAGATTCCGATTTAAAAGTCTAAAATACTCCTATTACAAGGGGAAATAAAGCTTCAAAAATATCACCACCCAAGGCCTATTTCACTGTATTTGTAGAGGAGAGATTGGGTTTAAAGGGCGGGAACGTTATGACGACGGCCCACCTTTGTGTACTTTTTCTTTGAGTATGACACTGACAGTGTACAACGGACAGAAATGGTATGATTTATGCCCAATGGGTTCAACCCTATGGCTATAATTAGGATTAAATTAATCATATTTAAGTCAATTTTGTACAATCACCTAAGGGATTGCAACGTCACGGGACATTGCTGTTGGGTTGTTATAATTTTGCTGACCTAAAAATAACAATATTCATATATTTAAATAAAATTATTTTCATTTCCTTTATTGTATTTATTTATTGAGCATGTGAATCAAAGTGTTTATGATCACTTGTGATAATATAAGTTGGATACTTGCGTTGAGAAGTATAGTGTGACACAACTTATATTTTAATCATAAATAATTTGTTCACTATCAATGTATAAGGGTTGTCATCTTGTATCGAAATGTTGTAGTGTTGTCTGATTCACTATTCAAATTTGTGATTTGTCCTTATAACATGAATAGTTAAAGGTGAGACTAGTACACTTGGAGTGTATTGAACGGATCACATGTCGAGTTAATTTTATAGCACGACCGTGCAGAGAATTAAATTCCATTTGACCGCTATGTATTTCATCTAAAACCCTTGACATGGTTATGTGTATATTTTCATGATTTTAATGGTTCTTTGATTTATCAATGAGTGACATCAATTTGATTGATTAAATATCTCAATGAGTTGAGAACTTGAGAATGAGCGAAATATAGAACATGAATTCGTGTCGGGAATCGTCGCCTTAAAAAATGGGTAGAGTGACTAATTAAGTATTTTCTATTGAACGGTTAAAATCTGAGCTCAATTTTTAGCGACGACTAAATTTCGACATATGTGATTTGTTCATAGGACCGTTGAAAAAAATTGTACTTTAGTTAGTAAGAATAATTAGAGAGGCAAAATAGTCTTTTATACTCGTACATAATTATCGAATCTCAAACGAGGATAAAATACATATATGGCAGGTCTAAGGAAAATATTACAGATTTATTAGCTTCTACGATCTTATATATTTCAAGAGTTCAGTCTTTTGCTTTTAGTGGAAAAAACAATGACTAATAATTAAATTGGGTGGTTTAGAGATTTAATTATTGGAGCTTGGAAAATATATGTCCGATTAGGTCCCTGTGGTAGCTCTATAAAGTAATTGAATTTAATTACAGTAATTATAATAGTTTTTGACTTAATTGCAATTATAATAAAGTTTTGTACTTGTAATTATTATAAACGTTATAAACTTAATTATAATTATAATTGAAGTTCTGGGACTACACATATAATTAAATATAAACTAATTGAATTTAGACTTTAATTAAAACTCCTACTTGGATTTTTATTAAGACTCCGATTTGATATTGTAATTATTATTCTATATGGATTGAAACATCTTTTATCTCTATAAATAGAGATTAGATGGACATAAAAGTCCTACAAGAATCATAATACATAATTTCATAGCGTTCAAATTTAGAGAGAGAGAAATGTGAGAAAAATCTTATTTTCTTATTGTCCAATCCAAGAATTGGTTTCTTGATTTAATTAAAAGAATGTGCCCACCCACCGATGTAGTTTTGACTTTTGAGAATACCATAGAAGACTTTGAGATTTGAAGCATCAAATTCTTGCAATTAGAAGCTAGAAGCTCGTGATCCAAAAAACTGAAAGTTCGTAATTCGGATCCAATTCTAGAATTGATTATCGAATTTAGGTAAAAATTCGAATTCCTAATTCTTGGTATAACATACACGTGAAAGACTAGATGATCTTGTTTATTCAATTAAAGAAAATTTTTAATTTCTGAATAATTCCGCTTCCGCATTCCAACAACCGGTATTAGAGCGATCTAGATCGTTAACGTGTTTGTTATTTATGAATCTTGATTGCATGTTCTACTCGAGCAATGTCTATGAATATTTGATTATGTGATGATAGAATGATTGAATTATTTTCAACTGTGATCCTATTATTTGTGGCAAGTTCTTGATGTAATTCGTTATTTTGAGTCTGCAACAAGATAGGTGGATTATGACTTCATCTTGATTTAATTTTCTTTTTTGTAAGCCCATGTGACATAGGAATTATGTAATTCTTGTAATTGTTGAATCTTGAAAATTGATTGAAGATTGAAAACATAGATCGGCCTGCGTGGCAGAATTCTGCTTGCGTGGTAGAACTCTGCCTATGCAAGTAGACTACCTGCGTGGCAGAAGTCTGTCTGTGTGGAAGAGCTCTGCTTGTTTACGTAGACTGCCTATGTGGCAGAATTCTGACTGCATAGTAGATTCTGCTTGGGCTGAATTCAAGTTCTTTTTGTGAATTAGGTCGGATTTGGATAAGTCGAATTCAAAATTAATTAATTTTTTAAAGGTACGGTAGCAGAGTCCTATTACTGTTTGGATTGCTGTTGTTGGATTCTTAAATTTTTTTGAACTGAAGATTTAGATTAAATATTGGACTTGGTCCAATTAATTTTTAAATTTAATTTTTGAGTCATTTTTGGGCCACAAATAATTGTTAATTTATTGCTTATGAATGTTTTAAATTATTGTTTGAAATATTATCATTCTTGACATCATGACATACATATTTATTTGTGACATCGCTTGTGATACTATGAATATGATGCATATCATTGAACACTAATTTTTTATTAATTTAATTTAGATTAATTTTTTGGATGGAAAAATCATAATAATTAAACTGCATGTTAATATGATTAATGTAAACAGTTGGTAATTATTCAAAATTAAAACCCATTACTTTAAAAATAATGAGTGGGAGATGGTGATTATTTAAATAAAAACTCATGGTCTCCTTTAGTCAATCCATAAGCAAAGTAACATGTTTGAGTTGCTTGATTAGATTTCTTTATGATAAGATCGTCTAAAGAAAATATAATTTGTATAGATGTCAAAATTATTTTCAAGTATTTAGAGATTGAGACAAAGGTTATACACTCAAATCGGAATTATCTAAGAACCTCCTATAGAGGCTATTGTTTATAATTTTGGTGACCAAATAAAACAATATTAGGCTTAATATAGACATTTGTTGTCAGATATAATTTGTTTAGTGGGAGAGCCTGAGTTTGATCAGTGGACATAGTGACCTTTCCTATAGAGAGGCATGTTGGATCACAAGGATCGAGTTATCATTGCATTATTGTAGTTGGATGTATATACATATGCATTCATACATCATATGCTAAATTATTATTCTTTGCTCAATTTTAATATGCAATAAATGGTTATTTTTTAGCAAAATTTCTCTCAACGCATTTTCTGTTATTCTAAAACAAAACCAACTTGTCGAGGATAATTATGTAAATTGGAAACGTAATTTGATGTTTTTGCTTATTGCCGAAAAACTTGATTTTATGCTTGATGATGAATGACCCGAAGAATCTAATGAGACAACAGGAAAATGCAATAGGGCTGCGTATGATAAGTAGATCGCGGCTTACAAAATGGCTTATTGTTAAATTTTGGTATCAATGTCAAACGTGTTATGGCAAAAGTTTGAAAGTCAGGAGACCTCTTATGATATACTAGAAAGCTTGAAGGGCATTTTTGGACATCAAAGTAGGAGGGCTCGTTTTGAGGCCATTCATACTTTGCAGAACATTCACATGAAACCCAGAACGCCTGTGAAGGATCATATGTTGACTATGCTTGCACACTTCAACGTGGCGGAAAATATGGGTACAACTATTGATCAGGAAACTTAAGTTGATATTGTATTGAATTCTTTATCTGATATGCTCTCACAGTTTATTTTGGACTATCACTTGCACAAAATGGATATACCATTAATTGAGTTGATAAATGTATTGCAAAATATGGAAAGTGGTCTTAAGGGTAAGAGTGGCCATGCTCATGCGGCAATTGCTAGCTCCTCTAGTTCTAAGCCATAAGGCGGAGTTGGAAAGAAGAGAAAAAGATCTAAAAAGAAGCCAGACAACAATAAAAAGCCCAAATCTGATGGAATGTTGAAAGGCAAGTGTTTCCACTATGGTTGCAAAGGACATTGGAAGAAAGACTGCCCCGATGCACTAACCAAAAAGCAAGGTACTGGTAAGTTTTTTATTGCTGAGTCATGTTAGGTGGTTGATTCTACAAATTCCTGGGTTGTAGACTCTGGAGCTACTAATCATATATGCATGTCTATGCAGGTGCTTCACGAGAGCAGAAGACTCAGTGAAGGCCAGTTTAAAATTATCGTTAGCACATGAGCTATAGTTTCAGCAAGAGCAATATGAGTAGTTTACTTTTATTTCAGTAGTGGTAGGCATTTAATTCTTCAAGACTATTATTATGTCCCGCGAATGAAGCGGAATTTGATTTTTGTTTATTGTTCATTAGGACAATGTTATTTTGTAAATTCTGCTCATAATACGCTTTATATTTTAAAGAATAAAGCTTGTATTTGTGTTGGATATTTGACTAATGGTCTTTACATTTAAATTGTGCCACAAATGAAATAAATGTCACTTCTGTAAGCCATAAGCAAATGTCTTACCATACTCGATACATATTTATAGCATCTTATACTTGGACATATTAACTTAATAGGATACAAAGATTGGCTAGAGATGGTCCACTTAACACACTTAAGATCAAACCATTGCTAGTTTGTGAATTTTATTTGGAAGGTAAAATGACCAAGAGATCATTTCTAATTAAAGGACATAGCGTCAAAAAAGTATTAGAACTAGTTCATTCTGATGTGTGTGGACCCATGATTACACCTTCGAGATGGGGGCTATGAGTATTTTATCACTTTTACGTATGATTACTCTAGATTCGAATTTATCTACCTAATGGCTCGAAAGTCGGATGTTTTTGAAAAAAAATCAAAGAGTATTGGACTAAGGTCGAGAAACATTTGTGTAAAAGTATTTAGACACTTCGATCAGATAGAGGTGGCGAATATCTCTCGGGAGAATTCAGGGACTACTTGACAAAAAAAGGTATTGTTTCTCAACTGAGTACACCAGGTACATCCCAACAGAATGTCATTTTAGAAAGAAGAAATAGGACATTATTAGACATGATTAGGTCAATGATGAGTTTCGCAACTCTACCTATCTCATTTTGGGAATGTCCGGCTCATGTGCTGAAAGGGAATGTAGAAAAGTTGGAGTCCAGATCAGTGATATGCCTGTTTGTGGGATGTCCTAAAGATACCAAGGGATATTATTTTATAGTCGTCTTGATAGAAAGGTCATTGGTAGCACAAATGTAACCTTCTTGGAGGATAAGTATATTAATGAACGTCAATCCAAGAGTAATGTCGTGTTGGAAGAAATGAGTGGGAACAATTTCATCTCATCGATTCCTGAAACGCAACCTCGTGACGACAACCTTCGGTGTCAGAAATACCTAAACAATGTGATTTTGAGTGGGAAAGATGAGTCATTATCTAATCCAATAGATCAAATAAACGTTGAAGGTATTGAGTAGGTAATTGCATCATCTAATGGTGGTGCCAACATTGATACAAACGTCACAATTCCAAATAATGCCACAGTCCGGGATCCATTGCCCCTAAAACAAAGTCAAAGGGTCATTAGACCGCCTTCTAGATACTTGTTAGTAGGAGAATCAAATCATACGATCTCCACAAAACAAGTTGATGATCCAACTTCATATAAGGATGCTATGAATGATGTGGATGAAGATTTATGGCAACAAGCTATGAATATTGAAATGGAATCTATGTATTTCAATTAGGTCTGTGAACTTGTAGATGCACTAGAAAGGATCAAACTCATTGGGTGCAAATAGGTCTATATAAGAAAGAGGGGAGCAGAAGGGAAAGTTGAAACTTTCAAAACAAAGCTAGTGGTTGAGGGTTTTACCCAACGAAAATGCGTCAATTATGAGGAGACCTTCTCGCCCATGGCTATGCTTAAGTCTATCCGGATTCTCTTATCCAATGCAGCTTATTTTGATTATGATGTGTGGCAAATTGATGTCAAGATGGAATTTTTGAATGACCATCTTGAGGAATGTATCTATATGATACAATCAAATGTATTCATAGAATGTGGTCATGAAAGCAAAGTCTGCAAGTTTAAGCGGTCCATTTATAGGTTGAAGCGGGTATCAAGATCTTGGAACAAAAGATTCGACGAAGTGATTAAGACATATGGTTTTGATCAGAACTTTGACGAACCCTATTCTATAAGAAGATATAGGACAAAATTGTAATTTTCCTGGTGCTTTATATGGATGATATTCTACTTATTGAAAATGTTGTGGGAGCGTTATCAACTACGAAAGAGTAGTTGGTACAATAGTTTCATATGAAGGACTTAGGTGAAGCTAGCTATGTTCTAGGCAGTCAGATCTTAAGACATCAAAAGAACAGGCAGATAGGTTTATCTCAAGCTTCATATATTACAAAATACTTGTCAAATTTGCCATGTAAGATTCTAGAAGGGAAATCTTCCCTTCAAACATGGAATCCAACTCTCTAAGGATCAGTCCACTAAGACTCCTGAAGAGATGGAGCGCATGAGTAGGATACCTTATGCATTGGTAGTTGGTAGTCTCATGTATGCTATGTTGTAGACTAGACTTAACAATTGTTATGATGTTGGTATGGTAAGTCGATATCAATCTAATCCTGGATCGGAACATTGGTGCCTGTAAAGCATATCTTTAAGTACCTTCGAAGGACAAGGAATTATATGTTAGTTTACTCATGACCAAATCTTGTTCCAGTGGGTTATACAGAATCAGACGTCCAGGCTGATAAGGACTCTCGCAAGTCTACATCAGGGTCACTGTTTACACTTGGTGGTGGAGCCATTATTTGGAGAAGTACGAAACAATCATGTATTCCTATTCTACTATGGAGGCTGAATATGTGACATCTTGTAAAGTCGTTAAAGAAGCAGTGTGGCTTAAAAATTCTTAACAGATATCGAGGTGGTGCCTGCATATGCACTGCCCTTATCATTGTACTATGATAACAATGGAGCAGTGGCAAATGTTAAAGAACAAAGGAGTTATCAGAAGGGGTAAAAATATTGAACGAAAATATCATCTCTTGAGAGAGATAGTTAGTAGAGGAGATGTGATTGTTAGTAAAATTGTAACAAGGGATAACCTCACGGATCCATTAACCAAAAGTCTATTGGTTAAGGTTTTCGATGAACATCTGCAATGCACTGGGTTAAAAGACATGACACATATACTCTAGGACGAGTGGGAGATTTGTTGGGTTATGTGCCCATATATTATAGTTTTGCTGATGTAAAAATGAAAATATTCTTATATTAAATAAAATTGTTTTTATTTCATTTATTGTATTTATTTATTGAGCATGCGAATTAAAGCGTATATGATCACTTGTGATAATATAAGTTGGATACTTGCGTTGAGAAGTATAATGTGACACAACTTATATTTTGATCATAAATAATTTGTTCAGTACCAATGTAAAAGGGTTGGCACCTTGTACCGAAAGGTTGTAGTATTGTTCGATTCACTATTTAGGTTTGTGGTTTGTCCTTATCACATAAATAGTTAAAGGTGACATTAGTACACTTGGAGTGTATTAAATGATCCACATGTCGAGTTAATTCTATAGCATGACTATGTAGAGAATTAAATTCCACTTGACGCTATGTATTTCATCTAAATCCCTTGGTACAATTATGTATATATTTTTATGATTTTAATGGTTCTTTGATTCATCAATGTGTGAGATTAATTTGATTGGTCAAATATCTCGACGAGTTGAGAACTTGAGAATGAGCGAAGTATAGAACATGAATTAACGTCGAGAACTGTAGCCTTAAAAATGGGTAGAGTGACTAATTAAGTATTTTCTGTTGAACGATTAAAATCTAAGCTTAGTGTTTGGTGATGGCTAAATTTCAACATCTGTTATTTGTTCATAGGACCGTTGAAGAAAATAGTACTTAAGTTAGTAGTAATTAGAGGGGCAAAATGGTCTTTTATGCTCGTACCTAATTATCGAATCTCGATCGGGGATAAGATACATATACGGCACGTCAGAGGAAAATATTACACATTTATTGGCTTCTGTGACCTTATATATTTCGAGAGTTCAGTCTTTTACTTTTAGTGGAAAAGATAAGGACTAATAATTAGATTGGGTGGTCTAGGGATCTAATTATTGGAGCTTGAAAAATATATGCCTGATTAGGTCCTGAATTTAATTACAGTAATTATAATAGTTTTGGATTTCATTTTACAATAAAGTTTTGTAGTTACTTGTAATTACTATAAAAGTTGTAAACTTAATTATAATTGTAATTAAAATTCTAGGGCTACACATGTAATTAAATGTAAACTAATTGGATTTGGACTTTAATTAAAACTCCTACTTAAATTTTAATTAAGACTCCTATTTGATATTGTAATTATTATTCTACATGGATTAAAACATCTTTTATCTCTATAAATAGAGATTAGATGGATATAAAAATCCTATAAGAATCATAATACGTAATTACATAGTGTTCAAATTTGAAGAGAGAGAAAAAAAGTTAGAAAAATCATATTTTCTTATTGTCCAATCCAAGAATTGGTTTCTTGATTTAATTAAAAGAAGGTGTCCACATACCGGTGTAGTCTTGACTTTGGAGAATACCATAGAAGGCTTGGAGGTTTGAAGCATCAAGTTTTTGCAATTTGAAGCTGGAAGCTCATGATCTAAAAGGCTGAAAGTTTGTGATTCAGATCCAGTTCTAAAATTGATCATCGAATTCAGGTAAAAATTCGAATCCCTAATTCTTGGTATAACATACACGTGAACGACTAGACGATCTTGTTTATTGAATTAAAGAATTTTTTTAATTTCTAGATAACTCCGCTTACACATTCCGACAATTGCACCTCTCTCCTCTCCCACTCGAGTGAGAATGCTGGGGGAGGGGGAACCAATGCACAAATTGAAATATCATTATTTACTTATTTATTTTAATTTTTAAATACAATTTAATTTTAAACATAAAAAAGTGGCTGAGTGGAATGTAATTTCTATCATCTCCATGTTAATATCAAGTCTCATAAAAATAATTATAATTATGTTGACCCCGTTTTTTGTAAGCACACTTGGACAATAGATATCGTGCCCACTTGCGTATACACAAGCTAATTTCAACACACTGGATAGATCACTAGTCTACGGGATGTCTCCGTTTAAGAGTAAGAGAAGCTTTTCAACGTGAGGCAAATGTTTGGGCGACGTCGACACATATGAACAGAATTACATAATAAAAAAAAAAAATCAAAAGTAACCAAATCTAAGACTAAAAATTCAACTCAAGTAATATAAGAACAATAGAGCGAAAGAGAGAAAAATATAGCCTCAAGTATATAGAGTTGCATTAGTCTTCAAATGATACAAGAAAGAGAGAATATTTATAGTGTTACAAATGAAGTAGTATCAGTTGGATGAAGAAACACGTGGTTTTATCTCCTTGGTCAAAGTACCCCCATCATATGTATCTATCTGACTTCACTACTTGTGGCGCATTTAATGCTCTTAAAAATGCAATCACCCTACAACCTTTGTTGAGAAGATTTGACATTTTTTTTATTACAAATGTCACATATTTCTTTAGATTTTATCTACAGGAGATCTTTGGAGGAGGTGAGTCACTTTATTTCAAAAGTAAGCTTCTGATTTAGCCTCTGAATTACTACAGCTACCTCTTCGACATAAGGGGCTTCAGTGGAAGAGCTTCGTGAACTCTTTATTTTATTACTCTACTTTGGTAATGAGCATTAGATAGTGGACTCGGTTTGCAGAGCTGTTTTATCTTGAGCTTAATTACGTTGGGTTTGTGGGCCATAGGGCTTCGTCCTTGAATAAGCTCCACGTGGGATACCATGTAGGCTTCATTTGGAGTCTCGATGGTGAGGCGTAACAATAGTTCCCTAAGTCCATGTATAATTGTTCATGTTATGTGTGGACTTCATTTTATGTAAGGTGTTTTTGTTGGGACGAACATTTTCCTACTATGGTTAGATTTTTTCAGCACAACACTAGTCATGAAGAGGCAAGACAACCCGTCAGAAACATTCCCACAATGAAGGAGAGAGCGCGATGGAGAAAGGCCTAGGAAAGGGCAAAGGCAACAGAAGGACCCCTAACACATGTAGGTAATGTACCCATTCGGGAAATAAACATGATATTCGAGAGCCATTATGTTTGTGGCGAAACTAGGAACTTTTAAAAAAAACTACGCAAGGGAGACGAATGAACCTCCCTTGAATGGCTAGTTACATAGTCAACAACAATCCCCAGGGAGGGAGGCAACTTTCGCTCATCACATTCACCTAAGAGGACGCTATTGGTGTACACTACCCCCATTGTGATGCCCTTGTAGTAAGGGCAGTAGTGGCCTGCAACGAATTGAAGTGGATGCTAGTAGACTACGGAAGCTCCGTCAACATTTTATTTGGAACACCTTTGATAAGATAATTATGGACCATAAATTAACCCCCCATGAGTTCCCCCTATATGATTTCACCAAAGACAACATCATCCTAAGCGAAAAAACCACCCTTGCGGTAGAAATTGGTGCACCTCCTCAAATCGCCATTAATTTCATGAAATTTTTGGTAGTGGGTAACCTATTAGCCTACCACGAGGTGCTAGGAAGACCCACCCTAAAAGACTTATAGACTGCTACGTCTATCCATCGCCTGGGTATGAAATTTTCAACTAAGCATGAGATAGCAATTGTTAGAGGTGATCTGATGGGAGCAAGTAAATGCTACTTGAACTCCATCAGGAAAGCCAAGGCCCAAAATATTAATGTGATACCAGTAGATACTAAAATGGTAGACAACGACAATTTGTTGACCTCGAGATACTGAGCCAACCCACTTCCACGCAAGCTAAATTCGACATGCTTGAATGGATCACTAGTCAACGGGATGTCTAGGTTTAAACATTGGAGAAACTTTTCAACGTGAGACAAATATTCGGGTGACGACAACATATATGAATGAGATTTTATAATAAAGAACAATCAAAATTAACAAAATCTAAGGTTAAACATTCAACTCAAATAATATAAGAAAAATAGAGCGGAAGAGAGTAAAATATAGCCTCAGGTACGTAGAGTTGCATTAGTCTTCAAATGATACAAGAGAGAGTGTTTATAGTGTTACAAATGAAATGGTATCTGTTGAATGAAGAAACATGTGGCTTCATCTCCTTGTTCGAAGCACCCCATCATTGGCATCAATTTGACTTCACTAGCTTGTGGCGCATTTAATGCTCTTAAAAGGCAGCCACCTTACAGTCCATGTTGGCAGGATTTGACATATTTCTCATTACAAAAGTCACATTAATCATTCAAATTAGATTTTATCTACAAGAGATCTTTGGAGGAGGTGAGTCACTCTATTTCAAAAGTGAGCTTCTGATTGAGCCTCTGAACTACTACCGCTTCGGCACGAGGGACTTCGGTGGAAGGCTTCGTCAACTCTTTATTTTATTACTCTATTTCCGTAATGAACGTCAGCCATGGAATGGGCTTCGGTCAGTAGAGCTTCTGTTTTATCCTGAACTTTATTTATAATCTTTGACTTTGGTCAAATGTTAATAATGTTGGTTTGTTGGCCGTAAGCCTTCATCCTTGAACAAACTCAACGTGGGATGTCACGTTGGCTTTATCGAAGCCTCGATGGCGAAGTGTAACAAATTATATTAATTCTGAGCAACAACTAAAATTATTGACAAGTAGGAAAATGATTTTGAGGAATAGTTATAGAATAAAATACAAAAATTTAGAAAACTACATGTTGACAATCGAATTGGGCAATAGTCAGGTATCAACATATCTTGATTTCTCACCCCTTTCATGTAAATTTTATTTGCAAACTTGGACACATGTTAGTGTCAACTTTCAAGAAAAATGGAAGAGATCACAATCTTGCGCACTCCGACTCTCAAATCAAACGGACGGACAATAATTTGGGTGTGAAAAAAATGAGAAAAATAGAGTATGGGACGAGCTTAGATTTTCTACAAAAAATTTAGAGTGATAATACTGAAAATCTGAAACCTTCAATTCAAATGGCACAACACGTACAGTGCCTATAACTTTTTAACCACACGTAATGATTTTATTTGATATTCCAGGTATTTGCCTTTTCCGGTCAATTGATAAGAGGTTTTATTTCTCATGTATTTCCTTAATGTTTTTTTAGTTATTGTTTCCTTGTGCTTTACGATACATTATTATACATTTTTTTGTTTTCTTAATTTTGTGTATTTCTCCAAAGGGCTGCTTCATATCAAGTTTAAACCATTTTCAAATGTATGACTTGACGTGTTTAACAAATACATAAAGTTCCCAAATATTCAACTTTTTAGCTAGGCTCAATGTAGATTTTGATAAAGTTGGTAGAATCGTTGGTCGGTTACCCCTCTCATCTCTCGGTGAATTGTTCTCCGAAATGCAGCGTGAAGAAAAGCAAGAGGTATTTATACTTGGGAAGAAGCCTTCTACTGGCTCAGTGAAAAAACTCGACCTGACTAGGCACCACAGTTGTTGCTTCTCACCCTCCTAGTAATAGTTTCGTCCTAATGACAAGCCAAGGGTAAGTGATTATTGTAATATATTGTGTCACACTCGTGAAACCTGCTGAAAATTATATGGAAAACCAGCTAATTGAAAACCGGTTGAATTGAAGACTACTAAGCAAGGAGGCTCCAAGCAAAGAACAATTATACCAAGTTTTACAGCTGCTGAAACCCACTCTACCAAGTTTTGGTACTCCTATGGTATCTATAGCTTAGTCAAGGTGTCCTTCATGTGCATATTCTCTCTCATTACCTGTACCTTGGATCATAAATTCAGGTGCCTTTGTCCATACGACTAATGTATTACATTTGTTTATCTGTTGTATACTTTTTTATGGAGATGAAAAAGTATATATGGCAGATGGAAGCTTATCTTCTATTGTTGGTTGAGGCTCTATTCATTTGTCTGATAAGAATGATTTACGATCTATTTAACACGTCCCTAATCTCTCTTGTAATCTCTTATTTGTCAGTGGAGTTCCAATACTTGAACTCGAGGATGATGATGGACAATGTTAGATTGATAGACAATCTAGTATATATTGCAGATGGAAGCTTATCTTCTATTGTTGGTTGAGGCTCTATTCGTTTGTCTGATAAGATTGTTTTATGATCTATTTTAAACGTCCCAAATCTCTCTTGTAATCTCTTATTTGTCAGTGGAGTTCCAAGACTTGAACTCGAGGATCATGATGGAAAATGTTAGATTGATAGACAATCTCTACTATTTTGATGACAACCAATTAGAGAATAAAAAAGCTCAGGATTTTATTGATAGTGTTCGTTCAATCCTCGTTGATGATCAAATAATTCTTTAGCAAAATAGATTAGGTGATCATAATTTTTCCAGTTTAAAACTTTTGTTTCCAAATTATTTTAAAGGATTGTGTCGTTCTTCTTTTATTAATGAAACTTGTATTTTGGCCAAGAGCTATCAAATTGAAAAAAAAAAAAAAAGAAAGAGACTGTATTGTGTAGAGATGGCAATGAGCCGAGCCGCTCGACCCTATTGCCACGAGCTCGGCTTGGTTTGGCTCTTAAGCCACCAATTTTTTTTTAATTAAAGATAAAACACCACTCATTTATCCGAACTTGGGGATCAGCTAATTAAATTTCATGTAGGTGACAACTTGTTACGTGTACGATTTAAAAAAAAATTAAAATAGTATTATAAAATAACGAAGTTTATTAATATGATTAAATTAAATATCACTTACCTGACGACACACAATTCGACATACTTATCTTATATTCGGAAATGAATGTCTTGACAATCCTTCATGCACATTAATGATTTCAAAACATCTTCTTTTAGTCGGCTCTTGACCTTGGATAACACCCTTTTACTTTCACTAATAACACACTCCGAAGCTACAGTGCCAATCAGAGGTATTAGTAGGTCTTTTGCAATAGTAGATACCACTAGCCATTGTCGTTAGTACTTTTGCCAAACATCAACTATTTCTTCTCAACTTTTTCTAATTGCTGCATTTCCAGGCATTTGATGATTAAAGTAATCAATTAATTCAGCGTACAATGAATTTGGACTTACGTCCAATGTCTGATTACACGCGGTAGACATACTAAAAGAACCTATAGCATCATATCTATAGCTATTAATGTCTTCAAATAAATTCAGTATTCCAGCATTGTCTTCTTCAACATTAGCGGGAGGGGTAGGTGCAAAGGGTGCCCGAATAATATTTGCACACATTCGTTGTGATTATAATTCACACATTTTGGATAAAATGTGTTCTAAATTTCTATAAATGATAGGTGTGTTAAAAGTTAAAAATTTTGAAATTTGATCAATTACATATTTAGTAACTAATAAATTGAATTGAGGGTCTATAATGCATGCCAAATGAAATAATATAGGCAAGTCTTGCCAATATTTTCTAAACTTTAATTCTATAAAAAATATAATTTTACTAAAATTGTGGTCATTTTTGTATTTATCAAAAGTCATTGCAATGATATAAAGACGATCAAGTACTATATAACTAGTGAGACACTTCAGATAAAATATTTGTAAAGTCATAAAAACTTGTGAAAGTTTTTTTTTTTAAATTTTGAAAGCTACCCCAATTAGATTCATTCAAAATAGTGTTATCATTGTTTCTAATTTGCCTATTGTTATAAAATTCAATTATTAAATGTTCATATCCTTCGCATTATTTCAATATTAAGTAAGTTGAGTTCAATCTTTGTCATACGTCACTTACAAATGTTTTCGAATTCGTCACTCCAAAATAACACAAAATTCCTCAAATGGTTGTTTTCTACTGTGTGAAATCGTGATATTTATATTAGTGTATCCTTATTTCTTTTAATTTCATTCAAAATATGTTTCAAATTATCTTACACAATTAAATTAAAAATATGACATACATACAACGAACATGAAATAAATAACCACCAAAATCAGGATGCAGTACCCAACACAACTATCAACAACTGGCTTATTAACACTAACAATGTCAAATGTAAAAGAATGAATTTTACGCTTGTAACAATAATCTCTAATAACGTACATAATAGAATTAAATATATTGTTAGTGCTGTGAGGGAAATAAATTATTTTGAAAGCGATAATTTTTTATGTATACACCAAAGTGAATCTATGTAGTGTGCAGTTGCAGCTATATAACCTTTTTTATTAATCCTTTCCCATAAATTCAAAATTAAAGATATAACACCACCATATTTTTGCAAATCAATCATCAATTATTTTTTTGTATTAACGAAATATTCTATTGTGAAACGAAGAGTGTTTCTACTTGTTCCAACGTACTTCGATTGAAAAATTCTTTCATGTAGGAGATGAAATGTTTGTTATCCTCTAATTCTAGAGGCAACTCAACACCTGCAACGAATTTCGACATTCCAGTTCGAGCTTTGTCATTCGAAAACATCTACGTGCCAGGTGTTGTAGTAGCAATGCATGGCCAAGTGTTGTAGCAGCAGAATCGACGGCCGATGATAGACTACCAAATTGCAGTTGTGTTTGAGATCCACCAACAAGTTCATGTTTGGCTGTACATTTATTGTTGTGAAGGTTGAAGTGGGTGGTATTGATGCCCTTTTGCCATGTCAATTGTGTTTGACAGAATTTATATATTGCTTTATACTCTGCGACTCCGTCAATTGTACAACCTGTTGAAATCTATTAGAATCCCACATTGGCTGGTGATATTTACAAGATCCATTTAATAAGGTGAGGACAATCCTCCC
>CAIGRM010118557.1:0-14463 GCA_903798335.1 Fraxinus albicans
ACACTCAATTCAATTTGTTAGTAAAAAAGATGACCTTGTTTGTTATAATCAAAACATTAAGGTCATGATCAACCATAGGTCAACATGGTCGTCATAAGGCTCCCGTCACGGTACGTCGCTTCTCTCTTTAAAGCTGAGGTGGAGAGGAAAATATTTGTTGACAGGACATACCTCAATATCCTCCGGAAGGTGGACCATGCCAGGTGGAAGGCATTTGAGACAAAGTAGCGAAGAATAATGCTCGGGTAAGTATTTTATAATTTTAGTGAAATACATTACTGTAACTCATCTATGCTTCTTTTCACAACTTTTCTGTTTCTCTTTTTAGAGCTAGCCACAGGATAGGTGAAAGAATGATCTCCGACACCTACAAGTGGTTTCATGACATCATGACTTCGGGTGCCTGGCTCGCTAACGATGTAAGTGTAATATCACAATTGTTATTTATTATGTATACATAATTTTTTGTTTATTAAATGAAATAACTTCCTCTATTTTTTTATTGGCGTTTCCTAATGTAGCACATTAACATGGCTATGAACTTATTGCACAATCGAGCTCGACGATATCCGAGATCATTCAACATTCCTAGCCAACTCATATTGAGCATCGAGTTTCTACGGGTCGTTACCATTGAATATATCAACAAGGTTGAATAAGCATTGCTGTACACAGTGCCCGAATATATACTCGAGTGGGTCATAGGGATGTAGTCTAGTGTCAGGAAAAAGTCATGGGAGGGTTGTACGCATATATACATTCTAGTGATCACGAATAATCACTGTTTTGCCGTGGAGATCGTCTTCGCTGATTCTACTATTTATTTGTACGAATCATTCTTGTCTAACTCAAGGTCAGCTCGAACTTCACCTGGAGTAGGTGGTCGTGATCATTGAATTGATGGCCAGACGAGCGGGGGTGATTGTGCATGAAAAGACTAGCCATCGTGCAAGATGCGACGATGGCGAGACAGTCAAAATCGTAAGTATTTATAATTTTTTTTAATTTGAGCACTTAGCTTTTCACTACAATGTACCGACCGAACCAACACATTATTATTTATTTGTAGGGACAATTGTGACATATTCACAATAAAGTATATTGAATGTTTGAGTATAACACATAAGGTTGATGGAATCAACCAATCTTGAATACAAAATTAGAGGAATAAGTTAGAGTCCAATTTGTATGAATTCAATTGGATCCATGAATATTGTTTATTCATTTGTGAAATAATTGTAAATATTGGAAACAAAATGTAAATATCGAAAATTTAATTATTTATGTGTTTATGAAATAATTATAAATTTTTTAAACAAATTATAAATATCGAAATTTTAATTGTTTATTTATTTGTAAAATAATTATAAATATTGTAAACAAATTATAAATATCGAAAACTTAATTGTTTATTTATTTGTGAAATAATTATAAATATTGTAAACAAATTGTAGACATCGAAAATTTAATTATTTATTTATTTGTGAAATAATTGTAAATATTTTTCAATTGTCATTTAAGGGAATTTGACATGTACAAAATTGACGAGTATACCTTATTGCCATGTACCTACTACACATACACGGTCGAGAAAACTTTCATGTAGATGGTATTGTAGAGGTACGTGGACATCCAAGACCACGTAGTTCAACTCCAGGTGGCAAAAAACTATTAAGTGGGAGAATATGGTCGTTAACTTCCCACTCAACTTCATTCGGTAGAAGAAATATAGTCTCAGTGTATGCTGCTATCCAATAATCATCGATATAATAAGGAGAGCATAAGGTTCTTGTTGTAAAGCCTCTATACATAGTCACTGCGACTATATTATCACATGAAAAACTCTCCAACTGAAATTAACTACAAGTGCAGGTGTAATCAGTTAAGTCCACCATGTATGCCATATTACGTGGACATTTCACGGAGAAACGTAACTCACCAGTGGTTCCACATTCAACTTTCTCGCAACCTTTGTAGCCTTGCCGGGTTTATCCTCCTGAGCCGGAGCTAGCACGCTCGTGCAACTCTGTGATTCCACATGTCAATCGTGAAACCACTACTGCAGCTTGTTACGAATGTTCTTAATCATTGAGAAAATTGGTAACTCTTGATCTTTCTTAAATAATGCATTGAGAGATTCTACAATTTTTTGCATCATCATGTTGTATCGATGTCCTGAAAAATGTGACCTCGCCCAATGTTCAATTTCCATTTTGTTAGATATTCCCATGTTGGGAATGATTTACTTTCTATTTTCACCATGAATTTATTACACTATTCGACACTATAAGCTTCGGCCATTCTCTTGAACAATGAAATGATGCCTTTGTCCCAATACTTAGTCTTCATGTTGTCTTGTATATGGTACATGCAATTCCCATGATGTGCCTCGACAAAAATTTCAGCGATCCCATTTATTATAGATAGTCCACGATCAGTTAAAAAGGTAATGTCCTCGACTTCCCTGATTATTTCTCTCAGTTTTGGAAGACCCAGCGTAATGATAGATCATTCTCACTATTGACTATGCCGAATGCGAGAGGGTAAATTTGGATGTTGACATCTTGACATGTAGTAATAATTAACTTGCCTCCGTATCTAACTTTCAGAGTTGTACCATCGACTAAAATTAGGAGTTGAAGCGCATTTCGAAATCTTTTAATGCATTGTCCAAGAGAACCAATTCTCGCCCTCCGTCTCAATAAAAAATGCAAACCCAGGATTAATTGTACCCATGTTATGGCAATACCTGACAATTTAGCATATCTCTCCTCAGCAAAGCCCATTAAGTCATCTAACGCGCATTCTTTAGCCTTTCAAGCCTCCGGTAGCTCATGACCACTCCGTATTTTCAACAGACGTCATTAATGATGTCCAAAGGTCTATAGATTGTCTATGGATCCTGATACTTGTGTATTATATGTCGACCAATAAACTATTCTCGAGCTTGCTTGTGATCATTTCGACGAATTCTCACTTCGTAAGTATGTTCACATGTATACTTGCGAAGTACAAAAAACTCATTCATGTCCATCTTTGTCGCTCAAAAACGCCAATGGCAACAATCATCGAAGCAGACAATCGTCAACAATGACTTGTTTGATTTCTTCACTGTAAACTCAAAGTTGTATTTTAGTACAATTTGGTGAGTAGCTTCCTGCAAATATTTTTTTGTTTTAGACAGTTGCTCAATATACAAATCCTCATAATTAGGAACCACTCGCAAATAATTAGATGATGAACCACTCAATCCAACCCCTGTGCTCCCGCCCCACTCATGTTTTTGACGTTATAAAGCAATCAAATCCTCCTTTGTAAATTCATTATCATTCTCGTTACATTCTCGTTGTCGTGAACTATCGAAAAAATTCTATGTATAACAGCAAGATAGAAATGAGGAACAACTGTCTCAGGAATAACCACATCATCCCGAGCTATCTCCACTCTGTTCAAAAAATCATTAGCGTTGTGATCCCTTCCATCTGAATCTTCGTGTTCACATTTGATAACATCCTTCCCCACTAAAGTCATGCAAAGAGGATTCATGCGCATGTTTTTCAATTCAAATAGACAATTCACTTAAACATTAGAAGCAACCTTCATAAGTGGAATCGGAATGGATGAATGCTCGTTAAATTTAAATTTCAGTTCTATATTGTATCGAGAGAGATCTATTTTCAGTTTGTTTCCCTCACATTATAATCTCAAACCGAATTGGCAACCCACATGATGGTCTACTAGTAAGAAAATTTAAAAGTTATATGCCAATTTACCGAGTGGACCAAATCTATGTGTCTGCAAATAAGAAGAGATGCAAATTTACTTCTTTAGGGCTACCACTATTTGTCCTGAAGCTTCCAGCAACTGTAGCAACCAAAGAAACAACACTCAACACCAAACACTCAGGGTCAAAATCATCCAGAACCACAACGTTGCCCAAAACTAAAAACAAGCACCAACATAGGGTTTGTAAAACTTCCAGGAGAACTCTGTCTTTGAAGACTGTCATCAAAATCCCAGCGACACGACCGCATGCATTGCTTTCTCTTTTGTATGTAGTGCTCACATGTCATCGTGCCGATGTTCCACATGTCACCACATGGTGGCTTGCAGGGTGTGCCTCGATGTCCTGAGTTGGAATATGGTCTTCGTTTCTCCATCATGTCTACGATCAAAAAAAATCAAAAGTTTTTCTTCTTTGCACATTCGGGTTTTGCCCCTTTATTGCACAAATTCAACAATGTTATTGCACACCTAACAATTCTAATACCATTTTTCTTGGAAATTAACATCTAGATCTTCAATTGTGCAAATCGGGCTCATTTTCAACCAAGAAATCAAACACCAACCACTTAATTTCTCTACCCTAATCCAAACCTCACTCGTGGTTGCCCAATAACATTAACCACAAAGGATGATAAGGAAGCTACAATAACATAAAGGGAGATAAGAAAGAGGAAGACACCGAGCAAATCTTTCAATTGCACAAGACATGATTGCCTCTTTTCTCCCTATTGCGCACACACGTTCTCCCTAAACAAAGAGACTTATTTATAACATTAGGGAAAGGAAACACAATGGGCCAACAATATTTTTATGGCCAAATCATAACAAATAGGCTAAACACAAATTGGCATGGACCAAAAAACTAAAGGGAAGTTAGCTAACTCATAAGGGGTCGTTTGGTTAAATGCCTAACCATACTGATTCTTAAATCAATTTTGGCTTTGACCCAAATCAAAGAACAATTTTTCACATTACTAAAATTCAATATAGAAGCACAACATTACCAAATTTCAATATCAAAGCACGTAGATTTTTATAAAACTTTAGTTCAAATCTTGATAATTAAGCCAAACCCAAGTAAGCAATTATACATAAACAATCTTAAATTTTTTTTTTTAAAAAAGGCTTCAATTTTGGTCTCTCATAATTTATATTTGTTTGGTTTGCTTTTAAGATTTTAATTTAGTTAAGTGATTAAATTTTAACAAAAAATTGTGATGAATTGGGTTGATTGCAATCAATTTAGAACGCGAAATGACCGGCCAAATTTATTCAGATATCTACTTGATCCAAATTGAAAAGGTATAAAAAACTAATCCAAATTTGACCCAAGCTGGTTTAGTTCGGGTCAACGATTTAAGCGAGTAAAACGCCCTCTCGTATTTAAGAGCAAATATACGAGTAACTTAAATACGAGTACACTTAGCTTTGGAGATGATGTGATCACTAAAATTCCAATATTTCGACAACAGATTTAGCTATGAAGATCAATGTTCCTAATTCATTTAATAATCTATCCATATGATCTAACTATATCTTTATGAAAGATGCAAACATGCAAAGATGCGTTCTATTACAAGAACTTCAGAAGAATCATGCAAAGCATAGATGTATACCTGTATTCCTTATCGTACTTTACAATGATTGTTACTACATGCCAAATTCATATTCATTTTTTTTTTTGAATGTCAATAGAAATCAGAAGATAAGTGTTCAATTAATTGAAAAGCATAAAGTTCATAACAATTATATACAACGAAATATCAAAATCTGAAATTAAATGTCAAAACTTCTAGCACCTACACAATTAGTCAATCATCAAATTAATTACATGAACATAAAATGGTTGATACAACATCAATGGCTCCTTGATCAACCTCCTTCTATTATTTTATTGTATGAAAGTGTGTATGAATGCCTTTTCTAACAAGCTTTTTCAAAGTTTCGAAAGAATATGTGAATTGTGGATCAAAACCTTCTTCTTGGCTCTCTACCTTGAACGATTTATGAATTTCTAACCCTAGGAGCCTCCTTTGGCTTGAATAACTTGTGTATGATGAATCCCCACAAGCCTTCTTGAATTGTTGGATGAATATATTTATTTATGGGCCCCAAGATTAGCTCAAAATCCGTGTCCTAATTCTTTCCAAAAAGTGGTTGATTCAAAAATAGGAAACAAGATAATTTGTGTCCCGTATAACCATGTTATAGCGTGGTACAAAACTTTTCGAGTGTATAGGTATAAACCAAAACATTAAGTCACAGATATTAACTCCTTTCTATCGTATGTTTTTAAGCCTTGCGATCTCAAGACTTCATTTTTTCTACTCCAGATTCACCCAAGTTGTTCCCCATTCAGCATATTACGTGTAGCCTTGGTCCTTTTTCAAGTTTCGTCAAACTTCGGTTGTTTTTCATCCTAAACTTCAATTTTGATGTTGAAACTTCTAATATCTACAAGATTGATCCTCAAAACTTTATAATTATTCAAAATTGGCTTGCCTCAAGTTCTGAAAGATTGTAATTTAGTCCCTAAACTTTCTAACACTTGAATTTGACCCCGAAACTTATGAATCACCGAATGCTTCATTAATTCTTCCAATTGGTCAAATGCAATCTAGTTGATTATCAATTGATCCCAAACAACTCCAACTAAGCTCTGATTTCAACTTTTTTCATACCAATTGCAACTAAATGCATCCAAATTGGGATTTTTCCTACATTTAGTCATACTTACACAGAATTAGGTAGATATCTACTCAATATATCAGTAAATAAACAGGTATGAAAGCCAAAATAAGTGCATAATATACACTTATGATGATGCAATAGGATTGGAGCACGATTTTCATGAAGTTTAATACGTTTTGTATACTTTTAATTTATGTACTTAATTTATTCAAGGTCAATTTGTGCCTTTTTGAAAGAATGCCTTAAGAAAGAAGGTCCAACCAGTGAACTGAATTCAAAATCCCAAGAACGCAACTACCTGTTTTATGTACGATCTACCAAACACCGAGCCTTGAGCCGAAAGGATAGATTTTGTTCGTCGAAAATGCGTTGTCCAACGTTGATCAAGAATCAAGTCTCAACATTATTCAACGAATTAATATGTATCACTACAAGAAACTAGAGTTTTCCTGACCAACCAAAAATTAGTCCGGGAAAATACTCTTTTACCTTCTACTAAAAATTCTTAGTCGGCCATATCTTTACCGACAAGTTTTTTACTGACCCAATTGAAATTGTCTTTGCCGACCAGTTTTTCCTGACCAACCAAATATTAGCCACTATAAATAATATTTACTGGCCAAAAGACTTGTTAGTCGGCATAGACAAGATATATTTGCCAACTAGATAAAAAATGGTCAGTGAAATCCTAATTTTGGGCCAAAATTTTGGTGGGGATTATTGCACGAAAACATTCACTGAGCAAAAATAATTAGTAGTCGACAGACGGGATTAGATTTGCCAACTAGATAGAAAATGGTAGAAGAATATCTTATGTTAGGGCCAAAATTTTGGCCGGGATTATTGCTCCAAAACATTTACCGACCAAAATAATAATTATTCTGAGATATATTTGCCAACTAGATGAAAATAATGGGTGAATATCTTATTTCTGGACCAAAATTTTTGTGTGGATATGATGACACAATATTTACTAACCAAAATAATTATTAGTCAGCATAGACAGATAATTTCAACTAATAGAGATTTTTCTTCAACAATCAGCGGATATCGAAATACACTACCAAAATCTAAAGACGAATAAGAAGACTGTCCTATAAAATACCAAAATCAGTTTAAAGTTTGTTGTTTGTTCAATCACAATATCTAGATTTCTAGCATTCTCTACATACTTTTGCTAACCATCACCGACTTGACCTTTTGAGGGTCTACTATCACACGCCACCGATGCCCATTAGATTATTTAACAGTTCTTTCTTTTTGGAGTTCCATATAATTGATGGTAGCTCTTCTCTCCATTATTCTCAATTATAGAAATATACAATAGTATAAATAAGATGTCTCTTGTATATTTATTAATTGAATTAAAATATTTTTATTCAGACACTTCATGCATTCGTGTTTAGTCAAATGTACGATTTAATTATTTGATCAACTTAGTATTGGCTTAGACATTATTATTTACAAGCATTTTGGATAAGCTTAAGCATACGGTAGATTGATTCGAATAAGCGGATCCACCCTTAAGGTCAGCTCAATTGGAAATAGCTCTAACTTTAATTGTTTATGTCATTAAAGAGAAAGTATAAATGTAATACCTATTTCCTGTTTACAGGAAACTAGGTCGGAAGAGCTAAATGATACAACAATCTCTCTTCAATAGGCAGACCGATATATTAATCACCATCTAGGAGCGGTTAAGAACGTGCTTATTAAAGTGGTCAAGTTCATATTTCTAGCGGACTTCATTGTCTTAGATAAAGTGGACAAGTGGTCCACCCTTGATGATCACGGGAGAATTGACCACTTGATTGTGCCTTTGTAATATTATGAATATTGGCACTATGTTAGCAGATGAACTTTTGCACTTCATGTTTAATTCTTGTAACTTTGAAATGCATTTATGTTTGTATTTACTGGTGCAAATAATTTATGTGTTATCAGTTAACGATATGTTGCACTGTAGTACAGCATATAATTCTTTATATATAACAGGGATAATTTGGATTACTGGTGCATGTAGTACAACATTTTTCTTTTTTAAAAAAAAAAAATTTAGTATCCAAATGACCTCCATTAAGATTATTTAGATGACAGAGCCATAATCAGAGTTTTCTTTCACTTCTATTAGAGTCCTTGATGTTCTGAGCACTTGATCGGTAACAGATCAGGCGAAAACAAGGATAATGAAATAGAGATGCTGGTGGAGAAAATACTAGAGGTTAAAGGGAAATCTTCTTTTTAGAATTTCATGCTTGGGCAACATGATTAATATTATCACACCAAGATTTTGAAATGATCCCCTGTTGCATTACCTACTTGAACTAAACGTTAGGTACTCTTTGCACTTGAAAGTATTAACAACACTTATAGCAGATTTTGTTAATGTATTATCATTTACGCAACTCTTTATTAGATCTGAATCCTTGCATGGTACACATTATTGTGTGTTGAAATTTAAATTTTGTATTCTTGAAAGTTGTAGTACGCAAGATCAACTTTTCTATTGTTGCTAGGTTGCTTATACGAAACCCAGTAGCTAGATAGTTATTACAGTTTTAAACCTGTAATGCGTGTTTGTTATCCAGCAATGGACTATCAAGGGGAAATGAGTAAAAGATGAACTCTGAGTTTCTGAAATTTATTTGCCTCAATAGTTGCAAACTAATCAAATTGATCTTCGTTAATGAAGGAATGAACATGAAGCAAGGTTGAAGATCTAAAAGATATATGCTTTATGGATTGCTATAGTACTGTTTGTCTATCTAATGATCAATCATCTATGGTTATTACAGCAGAAAGGATGGGATATATGCTTCTCACATTTTTTTTGTCAAATTAAATTTATGCAACATCAATTCTCCTATGCAGCTTAAAAAGTACTGGTTCCTACCTGATGAGGCTGAGCTTTATCTCATGTTTCGACCTATAATTCCGAACAGGATGCAGTAGAGGAGCATGTTGCTTCCACACAAGAAGATAATGCAAACAACAATGAACATGATAAATACACTAAATCTTTGGACGTCCTGAGTTCAACTAGTAGCTTGAGAGTGGTGGAGAAAAAGCCTTCCTAGGGAACTGCTAAAATTCTGGTGGCACATTTCAAATCATAAAGGAACAGACTGAGGAAGATGTGTCCCAGAAGCCGCGTTCAATTCTGAAAACTATGACAACTGTTGGGAGGAGTTAAAACCGATTAGCACAAAAAACAACACAAAAATGGATCTGCTAAAATAACAATACTAATCTGAAATAAGAATTTCAAGAAACCGAAATAAGACTGAACAAAATAATATACTGAAAATTATACTGGTGGCACATTTCAAATCATAAATGAACAGACTGAGGAAGATGTGTCCCAGAAGCCGCGTTCAATTCTGAAAACTATGACAACTTTGAGCACTCTTCCATGTCCTATGCAGAACTTGCAGCTTGTCGAGGATTCTGGGGATGAAAATGAGACACAAGACATGAGTAACACTTGAACTATGTGTACACAGTTTCTTATAATTGGGATTTTGACTTGAGCTGTTAAAAAAAAAGAAGAAAGAAATTGCATTTACCGACTAATATTTTTCTTGGTCGGCAAGTTAAGATTTTCCTGACGAACTACTATGGTCAGTAAATGTTTACAATCACCATCCGACCCAAAATGTGGTCAAGTAAAAGTTCTGTATTCCCCGACTAAATTGTTGTCTGGTCGGATGAATTTTTTGCTGGCTGGCTTTGGCGACCAGTGGCCGACCAAAATTTACTAGTCAGGGATTTGCTTTACCGGCTAATATTGAATTTTTAGCGACCAATTTTTAGATCGGTAAAACTCATATTTCCTGTAGTATAAGGGATCTTGTTTGTAAAGTATTTGTTATTCATGCAAAGGATTAGTACTATTTGACTGTTATCTGTTCTTATAATTTCTTTCTTCTGACTACATTATTTTATTTAGCAAAACACGACCATATTCATGATTGAAACTGGTTGATATCAATGGAGCCCCATCAATGGAGCCCCAGTGGACGAAGTAGTGATACATGAACAAAATCTCTTTGTTCCAATTTAGAGGTTGAAAAACATTCGGAGATAGGTCATAATTATTAAAATGGCACCCTGATATTTTACGAGGAACATTATGTCAAAGAATATTATAGATTGGCAGTGATATCTAATATAAAAGATGTATGGCTATTACGGTCTTCTCCAACATTGACAGGCTATGATCCATGCTATGAAAGGAGAAAAACTTTAGGAGTTGTGAACAAATTTGAGTAGCAAGTTAAAACAATTCATTCGGAATTTTTGCAGTTAAGAATGGAAAATATGGAACTGCTATCAAATCTAGAAACAACTATTGATTGGGGAGGGAATATTTGGGGACTTCTGGTTGGGTATTTACTTAAGCATGTGCAATGGAATTAAATATTTTGATGGTCGGTGATAGTTATCGATGGAAAGCACTATCATTATGTAGGTAAAAGGAATTTCCGTAGGTAAAAGTGTTAAAGGACTTTCTGTAGGTAAAAGACTAATCATTATGTACGAAAATTTCATTGGTTACAAGTAGTCATTACCAGTTGACTATCCGTTGGTGAAAGTATCATCATTACTTACGAATAATCTGTGAGTACTAGTGTCATCATTACATACACATATTTCGTTGATAATTACCATAAGTGAAATTGTATTTCGTTAATACCTATGAAAATTTTGTAGATAATAAAAATTACTTTTCACAAATAGATTTTCCATTGGCGAATCTTAATTTGTTGTTGTTTTTTAATAAAAATGGTTAAAAATTTATACATTATGCTAATTAATAATCAATATTATCAAAATGACTAAATAATCAAAATGTACTAAAGTTTTAATCAAAGAGGCGGTCGACCAGCCAAAAGAGGCGGTCAATTGAAAATTTTCAACAATTCAAAGTTTGACCGTGCCGACCTCTGATTTTTACTATACATGCAACTATATTGGTCATTCGGATAAGAGGCGGTCGACCAGACTTGTCATTCGAACTCACAAATTTTTTGACGTTTTGAACTCTATAAACATTCTTACTCTTCCATTCTTCATAACTTTTAAGAGTATTAAAGTGAAATATTTTTTTAGAGAATTCTTTGAGCTCTCCTTTGCATTCATTTCATTTATTTCCTCGTATCAAAAATTTTAATTGATTCAAACTCTTTAATCATCATCCTCATCAAAGTTTTTGTTATCTCTCATTTTGTACTTAACTTATTTCCATTATTTATAAAAGAGAGATATAATTTGAAAAAAAATATTTGAACTTACATTGCATATATTTTTTGTACTTCTTCATATTGAAAACTTTTATTGGTTGAAACAAATTTGTAAAATCATTGTATTCATCAAAATTTCTCATTTATCTATTGTACTTAATTCATAATAATCGTCCATTAAAATAGAGATATATTTTGAGAAGATTTTTGAACATACGTTGCATTTATAGAAAGACTTTGATTGATTGATTGAATCAAATTTCTAATTATCATATTCATCAAAGTTTTTTTTTTCTAACACTCGACTATCATTTATTGCTATTAATTGGAGCGTTAACCTTTCTCAGTACTTAATTTATTGGACGATTCTAACCCTACTACAATTCAATTATTTCAATAATGCCTTACTTTTTTTTTTCAATATCTATTTAATTTATTTAACCATTTGAACAATATTATCATGAATTATTTTGCCAACTATTTAGTCACGATCAATACACATTTGACATATTCATTTCACCTGTATGCTTTCAACACATGAAATCCAATTACAAACTGTAATAAATACTACAATATTCATGTTCATGCATGTATTCCTTGTTATGAATTCTCAATTAATTAACATTGACATTCGTTTAATTAACATTCATAATCAAATATTACTTTTACAAACCTTGTAAAATATTTTACAATAACGTGCAATGCACGTTCAACTATTATTAATTTGTACAAATATGAGATCCTCATTTGATACTAATACCCAAGAAGTACATATATTCAACCCAACAATAAAGATACCTAAAGTAGAAGCCACAATAGACTTATTTCCCTTCAAGCCGGTGAGGTACACCTTGTGTTTCCTCTCCCAATGCCCTTTGCCTCCACGAGGAAATATGGATCATTGAATTTGGACTTGTCCTCGTTTTCTTTTAATAATTTTAGAGTAGAATTAAGCTCATTCGATCCTTTATTAAATGATTTTTAGATTTCCTCTTAGTACCCATGGAGGTGTCAATGACTGAGACTTGTTATTTCACCATATAGATGGCAGGCTTAGCAACCTTCAACATGTTCAATAGCTCAGAGAGAGTTCACTGAATATTATTAATGCTAAAGTTCAAAAAGATTTGTGGGTAGCTATGTGACATGCATTGTAGACTAAGTCAATACTTAACTCTTGATACATAATGAAGCTCAATTATTCAATATTGTCAATCATATTCAGGGCTTGTACTGACTAAAGATTATTCGATCATCCTATACCGATAGAGCTTCTTAGATGTTTCATAACATTTAGTGTTAAATTGTTCATCATAAAACTCATTGAGAAAAAAAAAAAATTTATGGTATAGGTATATGTACCCTTATGCCACTTTTACAACTCAATTGACATAGCTAGAAGCCTCACACATGTTGCAATTTTATCATCATCACTATTTTTGTTGTAAGCAAGCACTTCCTGCGATGTTACTTCCACATTACAATGCCAGACCAGAAAATTAGGTCCGTTAAATTTGATAGCATCCAGTATGCATTTTAAACTCATATGATTTCAATTGACTCAAAATTGAAATGACAAAAAGAGAATAACTAATTAAATAGAAGAAATAAATATAAAACGATCTTTTATTGAATTAATTATACTCCCACTATTAATTAAACTCATGAACACGTGTTTATTTTCAAGATTATTCATTTTATCATAAATTATTCTAGGAGTACATAAATTATTAAAGATCNATTTAATTTATGATATAACGTCATTTGTTTAAATGTATATAATTATTTTTTTTCTATTTTTATTGATTCAAATTAATTAAATTTCATGTTGGTTCATGTACACCTCTTTTGTTTAAATGTATGTAAATTATTATTTTTTTATATCTATTAATTCAAATTAATTAAATTTCATGTTGGTGCACTTACATCCTCTTTTTTTTAAATGTATATACATTATTGTTTTTATATATTCATTGATTCAAATTAATTATATTTCATGTTCATGAATCAATTTGAATGTTCTTATACAATTCAAATATTTATTTGCGTGCATGTTTAATAATTAATATTCAAATAAATATATATTGAAAAAGGAAAAATAAGGTAATATTGAAATAATTAAATTGTAGTATGGCTAAAATCGTCCAGAAAATGATTATCACTTGATGCGATATTTAATATATTATAGATAATAATATAAATTACAGTCCATGAGATTCTTATATCATCAAGTAGACAATCATTTTTCCCACATATCTTATGTGCATACTTGATTGTGCTCATAAAATTTTATTTTCTTGAGTCACTCAATAAATAACAGTCGATAAATATATCCATAATAGAGCAACTTTGAGTTACTCAACAAATTGATATCGATAAGGGCTTCTGATTTTTCATTATATTGATGAAAAACACAATATATTAACCATCTTTAACACAGGCTTAGTACTTTAAAAGGAGTGATTTTGTCTCATCATAACTTTGTGTATAAATTTACATCTAACATGCAGTGAATATTCATAATTTATATTTTTGGTGATTACGGACTAATAGTATCTAGCATTCTCAAGTTGAAAAGAAAACTAGTCGACCCACTTCTAGGGGACATTGCATTGATCATCAAATCTATCAATGATAATCTCCATGTCCTTCTATGACACTTATCATATACTAGTTGCTTTGAAGAGGTTGAATATTGAGAGAGCTACATATGTGAAAGATTCATCCGATTCCTTCTTTCAAC
>CAIGRM010118558.1:0-10306 GCA_903798335.1 Fraxinus albicans
CTTCCTCCTTGCAGCGCGCCCAGACACGCCCTTAATTAACAAAAAAAAATTACATCTTTATTAATAATAAATTAATTATTAAACAAAAATATTAAATATAAACTAAGCAAACGTGCATTGCACATTGCTTGCACCTAGTATATATATATATATATATATATATATGTAATAACTGATATAGAGTTGGATGGTCCGACCCGATTTACATCACTAGTCTTGGCTGTTGAAATGTTGGTATTGAGTTATCGGCCTATATTCCACATCTTCACCCGCCCTAGATAAGAATCTACTGATTCCACACTTGTGCAAGAGTAATCAGGAAACTGTCAAAGCTTCTTTCAATGTGCTAATCAATATTACAATTAAATTTGCCGCTTTGCAGGATTTCAGAGTAGGCCCATTTAAAGAGGAAATTAGAAAATAAGATTTTATTTTCAGGGGTTTCTCTTTGTTACCTCCAATCTCAACACTTGTGTATAATTGTATAAAACTAAGTAAACATTTATTTTTCTTTGTTTTTCTGAAGTTTACATAAAATTCTAGCTCATTTCGCTTACTTAACTTTCGGTGTTTAGATCATCAGCACAAATAGCAGTGATGTAACATTTCTTGATTCCTTGTATGGAACTTAAAGTTAAAGTTAATTGAGTAGGAGCCCATCGTTGATAGATCTTCTTTGATGAATGGAATAGTCAACTTATGTTTGTGTTTAAGAAAAAATAAAGAAGTTCAAATTTTATTTCGTTGGAGAAGAGAGAGAGTTGAGGATATTTAAAAACATTTGGTAATATCGAAGAATATATTTTGGCGTGATTTGAAGGATATTTGGTAATATTAAAAATATATAGTGGGTGATTTGGTTGACTACAATTGGAATATTTTCATGATTTGTTTGTCTTTTTTCCTCGAATTCCTCATCCTTAATAATGAAACCTTGATGTAATATGACTATATAATATGTATGTATTTGTCGTTGTAAACTCCAAACATAAGTGAATATAATACAATATCTCTTCTTCCATGGATGTAGGTTTTCCATAACGGTGTCGAACCATGAAAATTCTTGTGTTCTTCTTTATTAATTATTGAATTCTTCTTGATATCAGAATATTTATATCTTGATGGGTTGTTTAAAAATGCAAGCAAGAGAAACAGTTGTTCAATTTAAAGTGCAAAGTTTTTATGAACTTTGAGCGAGTCCCATGAAAATGGTTATCTTTTAAACTGTAACTTGGAATTGCGCGAGGCTAGTGCCGTTGGATTCATATCAAGTGTATCTAGCAAATAGAATTTGGTAGGTCAAATAGAATGTCCAAGGATCTCGAAAAATTAAATGACTTTATTACATATGAATATGTAAGTCATCACTTACATGCTTATTTGTCATACTCAATGTATCTTCATCTCATTCAACAATTTTAACTCCATTGTCTTCAACTCAAGAGCCAAAGAATTTAGGGAAGCACATTCCAATCCTATTTGGAAATAGGTAATGCAAGAAGATCTACTAGCCTTTAATGAAAACAAAACATGCTCCATTGTAAAACTTCCTCTTGGAAAGAAGGCAGTTAGTTGGGTGTCGTTAGGTTTATAAAACTTAGTTTCAAAGTGATGGATGTGTTGAACGACATAAAGTTGCAAGAAGTTTCACCCAAACTTATGGAGTTGGTTGCAATGAGACATTTGCTCATGTAGCAAAAATGAACACGTTTGTGTCCTTTTAACTCTAACCATAAATTAAGATTGAAAAATGTTTCAAGTAGATGTGAAGAATGCATTTTTACGTGGTGGTCTTGAGAAAGAATTTTACATAATTCTACCTCGAGGTCATCTGTTGGATAGTCATAGTGATCTCACATGCAAATTAAGCAAAGCCATATATGGGCTTCAATAATCACCTCGTGCGTGGTATGCCAAACTCAACTATGTTCTTATCAAGAATGGTTTCATGATGAGTAATGCTGATTCTTCCTTGTTCGTGGAAAAAATGTATGATTGATACTGTTATTTTTTCGATCTATGTGAATGACATAGTTATTTTTGGCTCAAACATATCATTCATACTCAATTTCTATTAAGGATTTGAGAGTTTTTAAGTTTTTTCTCGAACTAGAGATTATATATTCAAAGAAGGACAAATTTCTCAATAAATAAAATATATTAGACATTGACGAATTAGGTTCCAAGCTAGCTTAAACGCGTATAAAGAGTAATTTAAAATTGCCACTTGATGGCAATCCAATATCTAATGTGGGTGAATTTACTCATGTTATCAGTCTAGTCAGCTAGTTTATGCATTTTCCACGAGTCACACATGGATTCCATCAATTGAATCTTGCACTATCACAAGGGGTCAATTGGAAAAGGTATATTGATGCGTAAGAATAGTCATTCTTTTATTATTGCATATACAGATGTAGATTGGGTTGGATATATTGTTGATACACGATATACTACATGGTTTTGCACTTTTAATGGAAGCAACTTGGTGAAATAGAGGACTAAAAAGCATAATGTTGTTGTCTACTATAGTTTTGAAGCTAAATATGGGGGATGACTTCTACTATAAGTGAAATTATTTGGCTTTTCACCTTTTGCTGGAAGATTTGGGATTTGGCTTGTCACAACCCACAGAGATATTTTGCGATAATCAATTTGCTATCCATATTACTTCGAATTCATTTTTTCATGAGAAGAAAAAACACATTAAAGTTAATTGTCATTTTATACCAGAACAAGTACAAGCCAATGTTATTTGCACTATTTCATTAGTAGTAGTAAACAATTAGATGATATTTTCGTGAAAGACTTGTCTGATATCAAATTTCATAAGTATTGTCCAAGTTGAGCTCTAGCTATATTTTGTCATCAACTTGAGGAGTAGTGTTGAAGAAAGAGATATTTAAGGATATTTGAGAATATTAGATAATATTGAAGAATATATAATAGCGTGATTTGGAGGATTTTTGGTAATATTGATGAATATATTATGGGTGATTTGATTAACCACAATTGAAATATTTGCATGATTTATTTTTCTTTCATCGATTCTCATCCTCAACAACCTTGATGCAATGTGATTATAAATGAGTGTCATTGTAAACTCCAAATATAAGTGAATATAATACAATCTCCTATTGTGAACATAGATTTGCCACAATGGCATCGGATTACGTCAATTCTTATGTTCTTCTTTATTAGTTTTTGTTCGTTATTGAATTCCTCATATTGCATTATGGAGTTCAGGCCAATATTGATGTTCACACATGAAGCTGTTATTATCTGAAATATATAACTTCAATTGTCTTTTTTTGTATCTTGGCGTCTTAGCCACATTTGTCTTGCTCTTAACCTCGCGAGTCAGAGTGAAAGCCCATGTCTATGGCTGGCTGCTACGGTTTTCATCTACCTTCAAGGTCAATCCTAAAAGTACCGCCCTCCCATTCCTTTGCTCCCGGGTCTGTCTGGATCATGCGGGCGATCATTTAGGGAAAATGACAGAAATAGCACTGCATAGGATAAATGGAGACACACGAGAGGGTCCAATAATTGATCCATGTTTCATAGAATAAGGCTGTTTGTACAGCTCGAGCTGTGAAGCTCGGGCTACAGCACCCTCACAAAGCGGTGGATCCCACTTTGTGTTTGATTATTTTAATTGTAGGCCCCACCTCCTGAATGTGAGAGGACTGTCATCCGAGCTGTCACCCGAGCTATGAGTGTAGCAAGATTCATGTTTCATAGTATCCATTCAATCGTGGGGTGCTCTTAAAGGGACTTTATGATGTCATATATCAATGATGAAATCTTGGCTTATGGTCTTTGGTTTCCATCTATGGTTCGTGGATGATAGTGTCACTAGATTTTTCTTTTCTAGTGGGTCCACCTTTCAGCATAACCTATGTTATAAAAGGGAAAATTTCTTAGCTTGACTTGCCAAGACGATGTAAAGGCGTAAAGTTGGACCGTACTCAACCTCCACATTTTCGACTTTATAAAAAGAGCACCCGTGATGTTGAAGTGTGGAGAGTTGTTTGAGCTGTGTGTAGGGAGGTCTTTGCCCATCACGAGCTACTCAAAATTATTATTATTATTATTATTATTATTATTATTCAAAACTAACCAAATATTAATGTAAGACACATTAGGTTAAGTGGCTTAGCTCGAACCTAGTTCAAGTAGTGTTGGCCTTAAAAAGTAGACTTATGTTATATGTACATTAGGGTTGACACCTCGGTGTACAGCCGAGGAGCTTTTAGGTCTGGTGTGTATTGGCAAGCATATAAATATAAGATTTGTTAAATATTTCATTACTGGTAAAATTAATTAAAAATTGGTGATATCCAATAATTAAGCCCTTGTTTGGTCCTCATTAAATTTTTTAAAATTTTTTATTCTTAATTTTAATTGTACATTCTCCAAATAAAATAATATTACACACAAATTTGAAAATTCTCATTATTTTTTAACCGCATATTCTTCCATCAATCATTATTTTAAAATTTGTATTCTTCTTCAAAATGGGCCAAACAAATACAATGACTAAAATAGGAAAAAGTATTGTTTCAGAATTATCTCGATTTTCATCAAAGCTTGGGAAGTGGGAATGGGCGTCAGCATTTGTCCTTCATGAAAAACCATAGAGTTTCAGAGCTTGCATAGGTTATGTTTAGTTTTAAAAAATTAGAGAGAACTAGAGTATTAGGCACAATTAAGAAAAGTTGTAATAAAACGTGTGTCATGTTTAAATCTGTCTAGTTTAGGAATGACAAAAAAATTCATCGACTCGGACGGCTCGGCTATGATCGGAAAAAGCTCGAGTCGGGCCCGACAGAGCCTCATTTTTTTGGTCGTGCTTTGCTCGGCTCGGGCCCAAAAAAGTTCAACCCTAAAAATCTCCAGCCAAGCTTGAACTTTTTTATTTAATTTATAATATGTATAAACCGTACAAATTTTGAATTTTTTTAAGCAAAAATGTATATTTGACATTAAAAAAAAAAAACCCAAAAGGCTCGGCTAGGCCCACTAAGGCTCGAGCCGAAAGCTTAGGCCGAGCCTCATTTTTTTGTTTTGGCCGAACTCAGCTCGGCTCGACTCGGACCCAAAAAAGCTAGGCCTAAAAATCTCGAGCCGAGCCCGAGCCTTTTTTTTGGGCTCGATTTGTTGACATAGCTAGTCTAGTTACATGGTATCTAACAACATAAGATTTTTTTTTTTTTTTATTATTATTTTTAAGTATTGTCCAGTTTATGTCTAATTGATCTTACCAAGTATGTTATATTTAATTTTCAAGGAAATATTCATGGAGATTAAATAACTCGCCAAGTCGCTTGTTACAGGATTACGTGGTATGATTAGGTCGAATTAGTTCTTATAGAATAAGTATTCAACCGCTTGTGAACCTTTATGTACTGTTTTGATCAATATTAGTTGAATTGCAATTTTTTGCAAATGTAATAAATGGGAATTGGGATAGAGAATAATGATATCTCCCAACGTAACAAAATTAAGGCCATGTTTGATAGCATGGAAAATGGGTGGAAAAAGAAAATATTTTCCAACTTTTTATGTTTCGTAGTGTTTGATGATCATAATTTGGCATGGAAAATTTTTCATTTTTTTTCCCTCTACGCGCTTTCTTCCCTGCGTGGGAGGAAATGATTTTCCCACCTTTTAGGTGGGAAAATTAATTCTGGGTTCTGTCTGCATTTTTTTTTTTAATTATTTGTAATAGAAACAAATTTCATAACCAAGTGTAAAAAAATTTTCACTTTCATGGACAATTTTGATGCAAACGAAGGTCAAACGAACACTAAATTTTGATTAAAAAAATGATTTTTTAGGAAATAAATTTTTTTTTTTTTCTAACTTTTTGGCAATGGAAACAAATTTTATAACCAATTGAGGAAAAAATTATAAGTTTAATGGACAATTTCCATGTAAAACAAAACAAAACGAACACAAGATTTAAAATTTTTTTGGATGGAAAATTATACCAATTAAACACATTTGAAATTATTTTCCCTACAAAACATTTTCTAAGCAAATTTTTTCCCTGTAAAATATTTTTTTTCCACCCTTACAATCAAACGCACCCTAATTGTTACGCAACCAATAGTACGAGATGTTCATCTATTGTATTTTCGTGCAATTGCCCTGTAGTTTGATCTCATTGAAATTGGTTAAAACACAGATAAAAGTGACGGTCTGAATATAAAAGCTGAAAATATTCATTACAATCAAAGGAGTCGTTCCCCCTTCGAGTAGCTACTTTACCATATTCCAAACTCAATGATTTTAATAAAGTTCCTAACATAGTTCGAATCAGATCAAATCTACCGTTGTTCTGAACAGTTTTTGATTAATTTTTAAAAATAAGAATAATTTGGATGACTTGTGTGAGATACTGAGCTCTAAGTAAAGTGTACAAAGTTTAGACTGCTCTTTGCAAAGCCAATATCTTCGAAAAAGGTAAACACATGCACGGGTTGATGCTCATTCTACAAACCTAGACTGGATAGAAAATGCAAAGCCAACATATTTGTTCATGAACGTGCAGTTTTGGAACTTCCAAGTTGCCCTTTGCAGCAAACTCAAGAAGATGAGAAATTAGTGATCCCCAGAATAATGCCTGAAACTGAAGGTATTATATGTATTGGGGAAGGAGCACTTTAATCTTGCAGGCCAGTCATAAGCTCATAAATTCAGATATTTTCTCCATTTTCCTTATTTTCTATTATTTTATTTCAATTATATCTAAATCAAGGATTGTCGTTTTTTAGAAAATTAAGGATTGTTCTTTTTGTGTTTCAATTTTTTGTTTTGAGTGTCCATTTTGAAATTATTGAAAATGAGTTATTTTTTGACATTTGCCCAAAACGCGTTTTGAAATTTTTGACTTGATTATAACCAAAAACACTCAACGCAAATTGAGTTTTCTTTGTAAATTTTTAATTTGTTTTCAAAAACACGTTTTCGAAAATAGGAAAGAAAACATATTTTCGCTGTTTTAGAAAATCGAAAATAGAAGACAATTTAAAAATGGTAAAGAGAACAAACTCTTAACTTTTCAACGATAGTTTGAGGATCTCGACTCAAATTTTTTCCTTAATTTTTTAATAACAGTATAGCAAAAGCTGTTTATATTCTTTAGTTTCATATAAATAAAAAAGAAATATATGCATATACACGGACAAGGGAAGTCAAATGCACAGTTGATTACTTGATTATGTATTTAAGATTATAAGTAAATTTTTTTTATGTGTAAATTAATTTTTTTCTACTTATTAGCTCGGCTTATAGTCCGATCCTGATCCGTCCCTGTGATTGAAAATTATAAGTAACTTTTAATGTTTCTCTATCGAAGGTGTGGAAACTGGAAGAACTTCATTATAATGAAATGAGTAATGAATTTAAAAGAACGTATGGATAATATATTGACAATAGTTAATGTTTTGACTAAAAATTATAAGTAACTTTTAATGTTTCTCTATCGAAGATGAAGAAATTGTAAGAAAAATGAACAACTCTAATTTTTAAATCTATATGATCGAATAGTTCCACTTCATGGAAAAAAAAAGGTAATGTCATTTAGCATCGTTGATGTTAAAATATCAGTTTAAGTGACACTAATATGACATTATATGAGAGATATAGAACCTGTTTGGTACAGATTCTCATTTTCTACAGTAAATCAATTCTCATTTTCAACCACACATTTTTCAATAAAATAATATTTTCCATCACATCAATACTTTTTTCTTCTTTTTCAACCATACATTTCCCATCATATCACTATTCAAAAATCAATTTTTCCCTCAAAAATCCCTACCAAACACACGCATNAAATCAATTTTCATTTTCAACCACACATTCTTCAATAAAATAATATTTTCCATCACATCAATACTTTTTTCTTCTTTTTCAATCACACATTTCCCATCATATCACTATTCAAAAATCAATTTTTCCCTCAAAAATCCCTACCAAACACACGCATAATCAAATGATTCTATCACTTAACGTCATTTAAATTGGTGTTCTAGCACCCCTGGTACTAAATAGAATTATTCAATTTAAAAAAATGTACGATCAACGACCGACTTGACTAATCAAGGATGATGTCAACACGAATTTTGCATTTTGTGATTCAGTGCTTTTTGTTAGTACCACTAACCAATGGGAGTGGGACCAAGGAACAGTACAAGTCCGTGAAGCGTGCGAATCAGCCTTTTAGCAAATCCATAAGGACGGGCGCGTGTTAAGTGAATAAGCAAATTTTATATTTTAAAATATTGTAGTTTTATTTTTTAAAGAAAATAAAAAAATGATTATTGAGCCCCTGTTTGACCTCCATTATTGTAGATTTTTAGGGGGTTGAAAATTTTTAGAATAGTGATTGATGGGAGATGTGTGGTTGAAAAGTTTTAGATTTGTGTGTATTATTATTTTATTTGATGAATGTATGGTTGAGATGAAGAGAGAGAAAAATTTAATGTAATGTAATGAGATAACCCCCATTATTGTAGATTTTTAGGGGGTTGAAAATTTTTAGAATAGTGATTGATGGGAGATGTGTGGTTGAAAAGTTTTAGATTTGTGTGTATTATTATTTTATTTGATGAATGTATGGTTGAGATGAAGAGAGAGAAAAATTTAATGTAATGTAATGAGATATAATGGGGGGCAAACAAGGGCTGAATGTGGTAGTAGAAAACACAGTTTTTGAGTTCAAAGAATAATCGAGCTAAAGACTTCTTTCCATGACCTCTCTTTCTTTTATATCAGTAGGGATGCAAATCAAGTGGCTCGACTAGCATTTTTTACATTATATTGTCGACTTTCTTTGGTAGATTGCTTACCTCTACACTTGGACTCTCAATATAGGTTCGTTTGTTTTCCATTATTCCAAAAAATTGTTTGCTACACATTCACCTATAAAATATTCTATACACAATTACTTTAAATTTCAACCATACATTCTCCCAAAAATATTATTCATTACTCTATTTCTTCTACAATAATGGAAAACAAACACATAACTTCTCTCGAGTTTTTGTGAGGTAAAAAGTCGCATTTCTTAATTATTCACATAAACTAATTAAATCAAGTTTCCAAATCTGACTCGAAATGTTTGGTGGTTCTTTTAGGTGTGTATAAGTTGTGCATATTACAGAGTGAATAATAAAAGTTATGAATCTTATCAAATGTGTGAATAAAAAGTATTTGACCATCTTTAAAAAGTTTTGCCAAACATGTACCTTCATAGTACCATGCAATTTTATTGGTAAAATCCACTATTCTCATGCTTAGATAGCTTGTATAATACTATTAGATATTAAAGGCGTATTCAGTCATGCTTAAAATTCAATTAAAATTGAAAATATATTTTTATTGGGTCCCACTTGTCTAATTAAAGTCAACAATAACGGTTAATTTTTCAATTTTAATCCGATTTTAATCTCTACCTAACACGCCCCAAGCCCCGTTTGGTCTCCATTATTTGCTATTTTAATGTTTGGAATAGTATTTTTTTTTTTGAAAAACAGAATATGTTTGAGTCCTACTTTTTTTTTAAAAAAAAAAAATATATATATTTTGGAATAGCTATTTGATAAAAAATGTGTGGTTAGAAAAGAAAAAGTTTTGACTTTGCACGTAATATTATTTTATTAAAGAAAACTTGATATTGAAAATAAGAGAAAAATATATTTTTTGACAATAATGAAGACGAAACAAGGGCTAAGAAGAAAATATGCTAGAATCTTATTTTTTATATAATTTCGACTTGTCTAATATTCCGTATGAAATATGCACCATAGAAACACACACTACAATTAAGAGCTTGTTTGTCTCTCATTATTGGGAGAAAATTAGTGTAATGAATAGTATTTTTTGGAGAATGTGTTGATTTGTGTGTAGAATATTTTATTGAGTGAATGTGTGGTGGAGAATCTTACTGTAGCAAACAATTTTTTAAATTAATGGTAGACAAACAAGGGCTAAATAAAAACTCAAAAGAAATTGAAGAGAAAGAGGAAGAGAAATTTTTTGAATTAATGGTAGACAAACGGGGGTTAAGTTCGTCTTGCCTGCTTATAAGAGCTCACTAAACATTGCTAATTCCATGCAATAATATGTCTCGTATTTTATCTTTTTAAAAAGTAACTTTTAAGTATAATCAAACATACCTTCAATGTTTGTTATTCCGTGATGAGTCACGTAACGTTTAGGGTCCGTTTGATTGCAAGGGTGGAAAATGGGTGGAAAGAAAATATTTTACAGAGAATTGATTTTCTTAGAAAAT
>CAIGRM010118570.1:0-22048 GCA_903798335.1 Fraxinus albicans
CTTGGACATTAATTGGACCACATACGTCAAAGTGCACTAATTCCAAGACTTCTTTGGCCCTATGCCCTTTCGAGGTAAAAGGTCTCTTGGTCATTTTGCATTCTAAACGGGATTTGCATACTGGTACAGATTCCACCTTTAATTCATTTAAAGGACCATCTTTTACCAGTATTTGGATTTTATTAAGGTTAATATGACGAAGTCTAAGGTCCACAAATAGGTCTCATTAATGGGAGACAATCTCATGCCTTTGTTAGCAGCATTGACATTATCGATAGAGCCAACAACACAATTTAAAACATACAATTTGTTAACCAATTGTCCATGACAAATAAGAGATTTATTCAATTTAATATCTAGCGCAAATCGCCCAAAAATAACTGAATATCCATACTTAAATAAACAAGCTATGGAAATTAAATTTCGTTTAGATGAGAAATTAAAAAAATAGATCCTATAGCTCTAGTAGACACTAGCTCCCCACTACATTCTATAAGAGTGAACTTTTCCTCATTGAGCTCCTTGGTTACCTAGAACCTTACAAAGAATTGCAAAAATGATTAGTGGATTCAGAATCTACTATCCAGATATCTGTAGAATCAACCACTAAATATGACTCAATGTACCATAACATACCATTTCTTGGCCTTTTGGAAGCTAAGTATTCTGGACAGTTCCTCTTCCAGTGACCCTTCTGTCCACAGTGAACGCACTTCACCGTGGATTTTCCATCTGTTCTTGCTTTCTTGGCATGTTGCTATGGGCCTTTCTTCTTTGACTTCTACCTCTTATTACCTGATTTGCCTTTCGCCTTTCGGTTTGGAAGAGGATGGTCGATAAGAAGAAACAACATGGACTTCGCCATTCTTAGTCTTTAAAAGAGCCTCAGCATTTTGGAGCTCCTTCATCAGCTCGGTCAGGGACATATTAAGCTTGTTCATGTTATAATTAACCTTGAATTGTGAGAACATCTCTAGGAGACTTTCTAAATCCATGTCAACTTGCGTCTCCAGGTTGATTTTAGCCCCTAAAACATCTGCTACGTTAAACTGAGCGATCAATGGGAGCATATAATCTCTCACGGGCATCCTTGGTTTTATGCGCATGTTCATGATGGACCTAATGGCAAGCTATCGAGCCATCTCATCAGATTGAACCCACTTCTTATATGCAGTTTTCTATTTAGTCGTTGATTCTTCGGTCAGTTTGTTAGGATGGGTTTCATCCAACACAAATTTATGCTTCTCAGTAGCCAAAACAATCATTAAGTTACGTTTCCAATCAATATAATTATCTCGTACTAGTTAGTTCTTGCTTAGGACATTTTTTCTGAAATAAAATAATAGTATTAATGAGTTTGCATATTGATAGCCCAAAAATAACTAACAAGAGGCACGGAATGACATTTTTTCAGTTCGCTCTTATTTTAGATCTCTCATGGGACCTGTGGAGAGTTCATTCCCCTGGATGATGGTGTGACATTGCAAATTGCCTCCACAGGTGGCATTTTTACTGTGAACGGTTGTAAGAGGAGAGGACAGGCATTAACGATGGATAATCTCCGAAAAAAAGGTTTTTATATTATTGAGTGGTGCTATATGTGTAGGAACGATGGGGAAACGCATGAACACTTGTTCATTCACTGTGACAGTGTCCGTTGACCGTGGAATAGTATTTTGGCTTCTCAGCATATAGTTTGGGTGTTGCCTAGACGTATAGAGGATGTGTTGCGGGTATGGAGGAGGAAATTTCGCGATAAGGATAGCAAGATAGTTTGGAATTTTATCTCGGGATGCATTGTATGGTGTGTGTGGAGGGAAATAAACAATCGATGCTTTGAAGATCAAATATAGACCACAGAGCAATTTAGAGAATTATTTTATTTGACTTTGTATACTTGGTTTAATAATCTGGTAACGAGGGCCCCGCCTGTTAAAAAAAATTATGGACAATAAAATTATTTGTCTAAATCTAATAAATATGGGCAATAAAAATAAATTATCAAAAATTTAAAAAAAAAAAAAAATTAAACGGGGAAAGGACCTACCCCCGCCCCCCCTTAAACGGGTAACGGGGCGGGGGCGTCCTCGCCCCCGCCCCATCCCGTTGCCATCCCTATGTATGGTGTGTATGGAGGGAAATGAACAACTGATGCTTTGAAAACAAATACGAACCATGGAGCAATTTAGAGAATTATTTTATATGACTTTGTACACTTGGTTTAATGCCTATCAATCCTGTAGATGGACTGTCTAACTTTATATCTTTTCTTTCTTGTTTAAACTGATAATACACTTCCTGTGTATTCTTTTTTTATTCATGAAATTTCCTGATTATCTATAAAACAAAAAATTGAAGAATATATGGTTGAATGTGGTTAAATTACTGTTCAAGAATGCATTTTGATGGAAAAAATGGGGCTCAAACAAGGGGTTAATATTCTTACAGTCAGCTAAAATTCGAACCTTATCTTTGAACTATTACTCTACCCATAGTTTTAGAATATCTTATCAAGTATAATTTTCTTTTATTTGTTTAAAAAGCTTTGGAAGATACAAAATCGCGAAGTTGTAAATAACGGATTACTCTACTTTGAAACTCTCAAGTGAAAATCTTATTTTATTCTATCCTCTCCAAACCATGTATTGTCATACGATGTTTGATGGATGGCACTATCCATATTTGCCTTTTAAATTGATGTGTTAGATATTATAATATTTGGATCTGATTTTGTCCCTATCACGTTCTTTATATTATTTATGTTTTTCAGAATATAATACTTGAACCCTCAATAAGAGAAAATTACCTAATATGGTTTCAGATGCTGTGAACTGGGTCAATCCCTTCTGGTGCAAATATCCATCAACTTTGGAGCCCTTCATATTTATATACCTTTTGATCAAAGTTTGATGGGTTAGATATTATAGTTTTTGGATATGATTTATTTCCAGCACATTCTTTATGTTATATTATATTTGTAAGAAAATAATACTTGAACCTAAATAAGCAAAACTGCACATATTAGTATTACGTAATATGGCTCCAGATGTTGGGAACTGGGTCAGACGCTTCTGGCGCAAATATCGATATACTTTGGAGCCTTCCAGTTTCCATTAATAGTGCCTAATCTTCTCTTTGTTTTATAGGTTGAAGAAAGACTGTATGGGTCATAATACCTTTGTAGATTAGATTGTTCTGTCTTTGAGCGTATTGATGTTGCAATATTCATTGATTCATATGATTTTTACATTTAATGTCAATTTATGGCAGATTTGCTGTCGGTGGAATCTTCATCTATGGATGTTGTTGTATTTATCAGTAGCTCATTTGAGCTTCCCAGTGACCAATTGCTTGTCAACATATCAAGAGTGTTGAGCCCTGGTGGAACTGTTCTTCACTGGACTTCTCAATCTGCTACTGGGAAAGTGGTAATTTATTACAAGATATCATTACTCGGTGAATTAACTGGTGACCATCTTCTTCCAACCGTTGAATAATTTATTTGTGGTCTTACCGCAGACAGAATCTTCTCTCAAGGGCAAGTTCCTTCTGGCTGGTTTTCTCGATGTACTATCTGCTGAAAATGGCCAGTCCTTTGGGGTGCATCTCTCACACTCTCTCAATGCTATTTTTGCTCTTAGTGCACATGGACACACACCCCACCTGCAGTGTTATAAATTTTGCCTGGCCCAGCTGATCAACCAGAAACATGGTTAGCTTGGTAATGGACCTTTTGGAGTCATACCCCGGTTAAACCTCCTTTTACCTGGGGTTTTCATCATAATCCGTTGACCTGAAGTGGTTTATCTGACTAAGTCATGTTCCACATCCCTTTGTAATGGATTAGCCCTTTATAATACTACCCCTGTTTCCATAATGGATGTCCTGAATGCTAGACTGAAAAAAAAAAACTCCTCTATCATCTGCACAAGGGCTCCCGAGGCCCCTACACTAAAATTATATAGAATTTTAATAACCTTGAGTTTGTTTTATATCATTTTCACCAGAACTCGTGGTTCAATAGTTCACTCACAAGTTGAAGTTACCTGATGACTCAAACTTTTGTCGGCTTAATGGCCGAGCTTTGTAATTATGTTCTGTTGCTTCTGTGGACAGTGATTTACAATCCTCCTATTTGTAATGACCCAAATTTTTTCTTTGGAACATTAGGACGTATCGTAAAATAAAACTTTTACAATAGATAATTGTTTTTAAACTTACAATAATAATAATAATTAAGAACAAATACTTAATCACATTAAATTATTATTCGAAAATCATAATCATTTCTTCTTTATTATATCACTAGAGACCCGTTCCAAACTTCAACGCCTCGAACATCAATTACCTTAAGGGGGAAATCAGAACGAGATAAATCCCAATAAGTGAGCCATATAAATCGTGATTCATATTTAAAATTTAGGAATTCTTAACGTATATAAGGAGACACCTGGATTAGAAACCAAACTTAGGTAGCCATAATTCTCGTACATAATCATAACATATATAGGGAGACATGAAAATTAAGAATTGTACTTCGTTGCTATAATTCTCGTGCATAGCTATTGAACTCCGATAATTTGAACTTAAACATATAGGACCCATATCATATTTATAACTTAGAATTCTGTATTTTAAAGCATGAAAAACGATTTAACATACAACGTTTGACTACATTCGTAAATCTGAAGAGGATTTGATAAAGCACGTATGAAAGAACTTGACCTCAAACAACCGTTTATGAACTATGTGTGTAGTGTGGGACAATCATAGTTACACACACACACACATACAAATATAAACACATGTACTTTTAGTCATACTATATTTAAATCAGTCAATCGTAATTATATATAATTATACATATATAGATCTGTACGTGATTGTAGTAATGTTATATTTGAGATCAATTAACCATAATTATATATAATTATACATATATAGACGCACGTAATTATAATAGCTGTTGAAGATTCTAGCTGTTTTGGGAAGTTTTGGTGGCTGATTTACTTCTATATCTTTTAGCTTTTGTTTCCTTGTTTAGAGGGTTGGAATATATTTACACTTGGTAGTAATATCTTGAATTAAGGAAAATAATATGTATTCTATACCTATAAATAATGGTATTCAACCATGATTTATTAATTATTGAAAGATCATCACTTTAGTGGGTGTTTTGCACCCATTCTTTTGAAGAATGAGTTTTTGAACAGTGATTGATGTAAAGAATGTGTGGTTAAAAAGTAAGAAGAATTTTTGGGTTTATGTGTAATATTATTTTATTTGGAGAATGTGTGGTTAGAAATGAGTACGGTAGAAAAATGATAATGAGAATGAGATAAAAAATGAGTGTCAAACGGGGGCTTAATGTGGTTCTTTATTTCTCTCTTATTTTATGGTATCAGAGCCAGGTTCGGTTAAGTGGACGGAATGGTAAAAACAGCCATGACTGGCACACGCAGAGAAGACGACTCAGGGTCTCCACAGGGTCCTCTGATCCTATCTCTACAAGTGTGCCCAATCTACCTAATCATCTACCCATGGCATCTCTCGCCGAAAATTCTTCTCTTCAACTTACAACTACCCGGCTAAACAGCAAAAACTTTCACCAATGGTCTAGGTATGCTCTTATGGTTATCCGTGGACGTGGACCCCTGGGTTTCATAACTGGAACCTCAATAAAGCCTGCTGAAAGTGACCCAGCTTTTGCAATTTGGGATGCACAGAATTCCATGGTAATGGCTTGGATCGTGAATTCAATGGAAGAAGACAAGGAGGAGTCCTACCTCTATTACTCTACAGCAAAGGAACCGTGGGATACACTTACGGTTGCCTTCTCTGATTTGGAAAACTAAGCCTAGCTTTTCGAACTCCAAAACAAATCACGTAATTTGCAACAGGGAGACTCCGATGTAACCCAATACAGCAAGGATGCACTTACGGTTGCCTTCTCTGATTTGGAGAACTCAGCCCAGCTTTTCGAACTCCGAAACAAAGCACGTAATTTGCACCAGGGAGACTCCGATGTAACCCAATATTACAGTGCACTGCAACGACTGTGGCGAGAAATTGATATGTTTGTTTAGATTGATTGGGACACACCTAAAGATGCTGAGAAGTATAAAAAACAGCTGGAGAAAGAGAGAATCTTTGATTTCTTGGCCGGATTGGTACCTGAGTTAGATGAATTAAGAGGTCGACTTCTGGGCATGAAGCTACAACCATTGATAGATGAATTTTTTGCTGAGGTGCGACAAGAGGCTAATCGAAAACGGGTCATGCTTGGAGACTCCAAACGGCCTTCATCGGAAAACTCGGCACTTACCATTCGAGGACATGAAACCTCCGAGACTAACAAGAAAAATAGCTCGTGGTGCGAGCACTGCAAGAGGACAAATCACTCCATAGATCATTGTTGGGCTCTTTATGGCAGACCTCCAAACCGTAAACAGTGGTCAAGACCCAGTCTTGAGGGGTCACAAGCACATAATTCTTCTGGCTTCCATCAAAGACCCAGTCGCGAGGAGACGCAGATGCAGACGCAGACGCGAAATTCCTCCGGCTTCCAGAGCTCCACCGAACCTCCACAGAGTGCTACATCATCTGAAAATTTGTCTCTCTCTCTCACCAAGGCACAAGTAGAGCAGCTTTATAAAATTTTAACTCCTTCGTCTGGTACAGTCTCCTCAATTTTATTGGCTGAAAAAGGTAAGTATATTTCAGTTTTGACGAGTAAAAGTAGGGCTGAATATTGGGTAATTGATTCTGGGGCGAGTGACCATATGACAGGACGTGAAAAATTATTTTATTCATATTCACCATGTTCAAGACAGTTTAAAGTAAAAGTAGCAGATGGGTCACTTTCACCCGTGGCTGGAATGGGAAAAATTGAACTCAGTGCATCTATTGAATTGACATCCGTGTTACATGTTCCGAATCTTTCATGCAATCTTCTTTCTATTAGCAAATTAACAAAAGATTTGCATTATAATGTCACCTTTATTGAGTCAATGTGTATCTATCAGGACCTGACTTCGGGGAAGAAGATTGACAATGCTCAAAAACGTGAGGGACTATACTATTTTCTAGAAGACGTCTACTTGGATAAACAAGCTCAAACTGCAAGTTGTGAGTCTCTACCTAGAGAACAAGAAACAATGTTATGGCATCGTCGTTTAGGAGATCCTAGTTTTCCATATCTTAAGTATTTATTTCCATCGTTATTTTGAAATAAAGATAATTTTCAGTGTGATACGTGTCAACTTGCCAAACATTCCCGTTCTCAATTTCCCTCTCATGATTATAAATCCTCATCTCCTTTTACGTTAATACACAGCGAATTGTGGGGTTCCTCTAAGATTACGCATATTACGGGCAAGCGTTGGTTCGTTACAGTCACAGATGATCATACAAAGGTGTGTTGGGTGTACCTGTTAAAAGATAAGTCTGAAACTACACAAATTTTTAAAAATTTCTACTCTATGATCCAAACTCAGTTTGATACAAAAATGAAAATCTTTCGAACTGATGATGGACGAGAATACTTCAATCTCGTTTTGGGTACCTTCCTCACTGAAAAGGGCATCATACATCAAAGTTATTGTATTATTACCCCTCAACAAAATGGTATCGTTGAAAGAAAAAATCGACATCTCCTTGAAACTGCTAGAGCGCTTATGTTTACAAGTAGCGTTCCTAAATATTTTTGAGGAGATGCTGTTCTTACTGCTTGCTACCTTTTAAACAGAATGCTCACTAAGTTACATCATTTTGCAACCGCATTAACTATTCTATCTACTGCTTATCCTCAACTTCGATCAATTCTTTCTATTCCCCTAAAAGTGTTTGGTTGTACAGCGTTTACTCATGTCCATGATCATAAACGTACAAAGTTAGACCCTAAAGCTAGAAAGTGTATTCCTCGGTTATTCCCCAACTCAAAAAGGCCATAAGTGTTATTCCCCAATCACTCAAAAATATTACATATCTTTGGATGTAACTTTCTTCGAGTCTCTTATTTATTTTCCCCAACATTCCCCTCAGGGGGAGGAAAACATGAATGTTACAAATAACGATGGGAATTTTTGGGAAACTACACCACAGACACCTGTTTTTTCTATCAAAGAACTTTCCAGCTTAATATCCAGATCACCACCATCCTCCACAGATCCTCCTTCACTTCCTAATGATGACCTCCTACAGCCAAATTCAATGACAGGGGGAGATAAACAATTGGCACGAATGCCGGAGCTACGTGTTTATTCAAGGAGAAGAAATCCAGAAGATAGGGAACACCTCACAGTTCAACAACAGAGCCATGAATCTAATTCGAATTCAGGTAATTTCCCTACTCCACAGATTGGTTATACTAATGATTTGGATGTTCCTATAGCACTTAGAAGGGGAGTTAGATCTTGTACTCAACATCCTATCTCTAACTTCATTGGATACAGCCGCCTATCTATATCAGTTTAGGCTCTTGCTGCCAATTTGTCATTAATTGAGATACCCAAATCTATTCACGAAGCCTTATCAATTCCAGAATGGAGAAAAGCTGTTGAGGAAAAGATGGAAGCCTTGAATAAAAATAGGACTTGGCAGATAGTGGAGAAACCTAAAGAAAAGACTACAGTTGGGTGCAAATGGGTGTTTTTCGTTAAATACAAGTCAAATGGTTCAGTGGAACGCTATAAGGCCAGACTAGTAGCAAGAGGATATTCTCAGACTTATGGGGTCGATTACCAAGAAAGCTTTGCTCCAGTTGCAAAATTAAACACAGTAAGGGTTCTTCTGTCTCTAGCAGCAAACTTAGACTGGAAACTTCAACGGCTAGATGTAAAAAACACATTCCTAAATGGTGACTTGGAAGAAGAAGTGTATATGGAACTTCCTCCTGGATTTGATGAAGCTAAGAGCCAAGGTAAGGTTTGTAAATTGGAAAAATCACTATATGGGTTAAAGCAATCTCCGTGAGCCTGGTTTGGTAGGTTTATGAAAGTTGTATGTCAACAGGGATATAAACAAGCCCAATCTGATCATACTATGTTCTACAGGCACTTAGGCGGAAAAATTACCATTTTAATAGTGTATGTGTATGATATAATCCAGGAGATAATTATGAAGAAATGGAAAGACTGAAGAGAGCTCTGTCTATTGAGTTTAAGATAAAGGACTTAGGCTCCTTACGATACTTTCTTGGACTGGAGGTTGCTAGAAATAGGAGTGGTATCTCCATTTCACAAAGGAAATATGTCTTGAATCTACTTGGAGAAACAGGTATGTTAGGAAGTAAGCCGTCTGATGTTCCTATAAACCCTAATCACAGACTGGGGGATTGCTCAGGAAGTACGCCTGTTGATAAAGGAAGATATCAGCGCCTAGTGGGAAAACTCATTTACTTGTCACATACTAGGCCTGACATTGCTTTTGCAGTTAGTGTTATGAGTCAATTCATGCATGCTCCATTTAAAGAACATATGGAAGCTGTCTACCAAATTCTCAGGTATTTGAAGGGTACTCCTGGAATTGGTCTTTTCTTCAAAAAGAATTCTGAAAGGTCTATCGTGACTTTCACCAATGCTGATTGGGCAGGATCAGTAATAGACAGAAGATCTACAACTGGGTATTGTACTTTTGTGTGGGGAAATCTAGTCACGTGGAGGAGTAAGAAGCAACCTGTTGTAGCTAGGAGCAGTGCCGAAGCTGAATTCAGAGCATTGGCACACGGAATTTGCGAAATAATGTGTTTGAAGTCACTGTTAGATGAACTTGGGATTAGGGTGAATAATCCGATTAAAGTATATTGTGATAATATGGCAGCCATTGCAATGTCACATAACCCTGTTCCTCATGACATGACAAAACATGTGGAGGTAGACAGACATTTCATCAAAGAGAAGATAGAAAATGGAACAATGTGCATGGCGTACATCCCTTCATCCGAACAGTTAGCCGATTTGCTCACCAAAGGATTGTTTAAACCAGTGTTTGAGAAAATGGTGGACAAGCTAGGATTATTTAATCTGTATAGTCCAGCTTGAGGGGGAGTGTTGAAGATTCTGGCTGTTTTGGGAAGATTTGGTGGCATTTAGAGGGTTGGAATATATTTACACTTGGTAGTAATATCTTGAATTAAGGAAAGTAATATGTATTCTATACCTATAAATAATGGTATTCAACCATGATTTATTAATTATTGAAAGATCACCACTTCAATGTGGTTCTTTATTTCTCTCTTCTTTTAATAACACTATAATTTAAATCAATCAATCTTAATTATATATATATATATATATATATATAATTATGACTAATTGATTTAAATTATGTGATTACTATTATTATAGTAATCACATAATTTAAATCAATTATGGTAGTTTACTGATTTAGGAAGTTATTTTTCTAATTTATCTTTCACGTGTAAAGAACTTTACTTTCCATCTAATATATATGTGTATAAATAATATTCTCTCTCTCTCTCTCTCTCTCACACACACAATTTAGAAAATTGTACTTGTAGTCCCTCAACTATTGATCGATATGCAATTTGATCCTCTAACTTTCATCCTCTTACACTAAGATCCTAATTTCATAATTAACGACTATAAAAGATTTTAGGGTATTACACTATTGGAAATAAACTGCTCCTAATTTTCAGCGTCAATTGCTATTTGCTAATATGAGAGTTGAGCAATCCACTGCTGTCACTGAAGGATTGCAGTATGCTGGTGCCACTAGTATTGATGTTATTCATCTACAAGCTATGCACACTATTTTTATATTTATATGTATCTTATAGAAGCTTTTAGTGTCTGTGTTTATCACATTTTTGTTGCATCCATTATTCCAAGGTACTTGTGTAATTTCATTTCATGATACCAACCTTGAAGTTCTGATGAATCCATTGAAAAACAAGCGTTATAGATTTTATTCTAAAAGGCTTGTGTTATTAACTCATGTTACGAGCTTTATTGAACATTTTGTAAATTGTTTTTTGATTCATTTGTTTCCATTTAAGATAGACGTGGCCTTCAAATATTGTTTTATATTCAGAAAATTCCCAAATTTATTTATCTTTTTCCACAGATTATTGGCAAGAAACCTTCGTGGAAGATTGGCTCATCCTTTTCTATTAAGAAAACCTCGCAGTCTCTACCCAAAGTGCAGATTGATGATGATATGGATCTGATTGATGAAGACAGTCTCCTAACTGAAGAGGATCTGAAGAAACCCCAGCCACTACCTGGTCAGTCGGATGCATCCGCTTCTTTGTTTTTAATTTCTGCAATGTTTTATTTGTGGCTACTATCACGCTAGTTGCACGCTTGCTTCTGAAATAGGTGATTGTGAAGTTGGAAGCACAAGGAAAGCCTGCAAAAATTGCACTTGTGGACGGGCTGAAGCAGAGGAGAAAGTGCAGAAGCTTGGACTTACAATGGATCAGCTTGATAATCCTCAATCTGCTTGTGGAAATGTATGTTTAATTTGATAATGCCGCTTCTCTATCTGATAATTTTCACTAACACAGACCGCAACGTCTGTAAGTAGACCATATATGGGAAATTATATGAGAACTCCTTATTCTGGTTTCTTAGATCCTCTAGTAAGCATTAATTACTATATAATGGCTCATCTCTGTCTTGAAAAAGCTAAATTGGGCTACTGGTATGATCTCTGCTTATCACTTTCTATGGCACTTCAATTGACCTTAGGCTGTAAGGGAGTTGTTGCAGTTGATTTGTTGCTCAGTAGAATATCTGATTTTGCAGCGTATTGCCAATTCACCATGAGGTTAAACTCCTCATCACCTCATTGAAGCTTTAGGAAATTGATTAGTTAGGTTGGGCTATTTTGTCAGCCTACTGCTCACTTCAAATGGGAGGGGGAAACTATTGTTATACAAGTGGATGAAGAAGAGTGCCAGCATTGGTACTCAGGGGGACTGGGATATTTAATTTTTTTTCTGCAATGACATATTACATTTTTGGATGTAGTTGAAATACATATATTATTATTCTTAGTTACCAACTTGTAGCCTTTGTAAATTGCTAGGGACTATGATGTAAATATTCTTTTCTTTCTTGTATATACTTTGCACGATGGATGAATGAGAAAAAAAAAAATCTTTTCTCCCAAATCTACTATATTATTATTCTTAGTTACCAACTTGTAGCCTTTGTAAATTGCTAGGGACTATGATGTAAATATTCTTTTCTTCCTGTATATACTTTGCACGATGGATGAATGAGAACTCAAATCTTTTCTCCCAAATCTACTTAGTATCAGAGCAATCGGTTACCCTAGTGCCGGAGGCGACGTCTTTTCCGGTAACCTTAGTGCCGGGGATTTTTTTTTTTTTTTTTTTTGGGGCTGCCAGTCGCGATTCAGAAGCGATTCATACGCAATTCCGGCTGCCCAGACGCGATTTCCGGCACCGTTCTCCTCTGCCCAGACGCCAGACGCGATTCAGACGCGATTTCGACTGCCCAGACGCGATTTCCGGCGCCGTCCTCCTCAGCCCAGACGCCAGACGTGATTTCCTGTACGCTTGCTGCGTGTATCTCTTGGTATCAGAGCGGAACAGCTGGCTGATATAATGACACATGGAGTTGCAGGTGGTTCATTCCATACAATGATATCCAAGTTGGGCATGTGTGATATCTATGCACCAACTTGNACTATGATGTAAATATTCTTTTCTTGCTGTATATACTTTGCACGATAGATGAATGAGAACTTGAATCTTTTCTCCCAAATCTACTGATGTTAAATAGGTGGAAGAAGTACAGTTATTTGTTCTCATATATTGGTTTATGCTCGACTCTTGTTACAAAATAAAGTTGTAATGAAGAAGATCTATGATATCATTGTCATATTCATGATAAAGTGGTGTACTCACATTAAAAAAATGTTCTAATTTCTCTAGTTTCTTTTTACAGAGCTTGAATTTGATCATTGTCAATCCATGCCTGATTATTGTATGCGTTTGGTTTTTAACTGTTAAGATACAATGAAAGATATTAATAGGCAGCAGTATGGTGATTTTGGTGTTCCACAAGTTTTTCTTATCCAACCTGTGCAAAGATGTCATGACACCACGAGTTATGATTTGTTGATATGTGGTCATCAAGGTTCCATTGCTAAGCATTCTTTTGTGGTTTGTAGGTGGAACTTTGGTTTTGTTTCCTATTCCTTTCTAACCCGTGCATTTTGTTTGTGCAGTGTGGTCTAGGCGATGCTTTCCGGTGCAGTACATGTCCTTACAAGGGTCTTCCAGCTTTTAAATTAGGCGAGAAGGTACCTATCAAGCATTAGATACGATTGCATCCCTTCTCTTTTTTTGTGCTGTTTGCAGATCAAACTTTTTTCTGCGGATCTTAAAAACATTTGATAAAACCAAAATCTGGCAATTTTCAAAATATCCTCGCATAAATGCAAAATGTTCTCTAACTTTCTCTAAAGGTGTTATTTTCAGGCCTATGTTTTGGATGGGGGTGGCCCCCTGTAGCCTAATAATGAATTTTTTTTCTTGGATTTCGTAGAAGAAATATGAGGAACTTAATGTGCTAGGCAACACAAGGTGGAAAATAGATGTTTAGGGATCTTCTTGTTTTGATCTATACATGGAAGATAATGGGTTTATTTTTGAGTGGAAATGAGATAGTGTAAGCTGCAAGGAGAGAAATTTTGATAGTGCTCTAGGTACATTTGTTTGTAGTTGAAAATTGTCTTCTACAGATTGAAATAGAGAGTGCATTATTGATTTTGGGTCAACACTAGCAAAAATAAAAGAAGAGCGTGTGTAGGATTGATACTAGGTTTACCTATACTTTATAGCTTCGAGTAGTGGTTATGTCACCCACATAGTTGAGCTTCAGTATGCTGGATTATCAATTAATTGATCTTATTGAATCTTGTCTGTCCTTATGCAGCCTGTTAACTTTGTAAATCCAGAACTTGAAGTGAAGTTTGACACTGTTGATTCATCATTGTTTAATGTACTTGTATGTCCAAAATAAGATAAACGTTGCTAATAATGTCTGGAGCTATCTGTACAACCTTTATGGTGCATGATGGAGTAATTTGTTTACTTATAAGGCAACATAAAGTATAGCTTTCAAAGGTTCCTTCTTGTTTCTCTTCCTTTCTTGATGATAAAAATGTGACCAATCCTCAACTATTTCATCATATTTTTGAACTTAAAGTAAACTATAGAAATTTCGAATTGTTAGGTAACTCATAAAATAACTATACTTAGCTTCTAAATTGCTTCCATTTTTATATATTACTTTACTTTCGCTTGTTATGGGAATGGATAGTCGTCTAACCTCAAGTTTATTGGGATTGATATTTTAAATTTTGTTGACCTGGCAAATTGAAGCTGCTTCTTTTCTTAACCATGACTTGGATTGACATAAGTTATTCTTGGTTCTGTATTTCAGCACTTGTTTTATTTTGCTCTTGATTTTGGTTTCACTGTGATCAAATGCACACGAATGGATTCTTGATGAAATCAAACTTTATTTTCATAGTGATAGTTCCTTGATGTCAATGAGCTCTTTTCATTGATGTCTGATTTTATGATTATCTTTTATATGGTGCAAACGCTATGCTGAGCATTAATTTTTGTTTGGCAGGTAACTTTGTCTGGGAACTTCCTTGCAGCTGACATTTAATTCACAAGAAAAGGTGTAAGATTTTTGGATCGTTGGATGTCAGTGTCTTGTGAAGAAAATGAAATAAATAAATTGTCTCAACTTCATACATGTTGCATTCAGAAGTGGATGGTATATGACCACCCATCAATGTTATTGATATGAATGTAATTAGTTTTTCTTAATCTCAGAAATTTGGTAGGGTTTTTGAAAAAGTTAAAAGTTACTTTTGAACATGTTTGGATAATTTTTGAAAGTGTTTTGTCTGGTTGAAGAGTTTTTAGAAAAAATTGGCACGAGATAATTTCCTTAGGCTTCTCGATGGTGGTGGGGTGGCTAGATGAAGAAAGATTTGTGATTAGTTAATTTGGTAATTTGCGATAGATAAAGAATTTGTGATCTATGAAAATGTATGATTTGAGATTAAATTTGTAATTGTAATCCACAATTTATCTCTTTATGAATGTGACCTTTTATGATTCGTGACTAGGACAATGTGACCATAAATTGTAATTGAAATATTGAAATGTTTAATTAAGTAGTAGGTCATTAAATTTTACTTGGCTATTTTTGAAAGAATTCTACAAGTTTAATAAATTTGAAAGTGTATCTTTGTAACTATTTTTTCGAAATAAAATCTTGTAAAGTCTAATTAAAAGCTGTGCGAATGATATCCAACTATAACCCAATGCCATGCGTGTTTGAAGTCTTATACATAATGCAACAAAAGGGGACAACTTAGGGGCGGGCCTACCGCCTACACATGGGCCTACAAGGACACGTGCCCTCTGTAGATTTTGGGTTTTTTTAAATTAAATATAAAAAGAAGAAAAAATCTAAAACCTACCCTTCATTTCTCTCCAGCAGTCTAGCTCCTTGAGTCGCCTCTCTTTCTCAGTTCTCCCCAGTCTCCAAAATCCATCCTGTAATCCCGTTTCTCTTCTCCCTCCAAAAAAAAATAAAAATATGAAACTTAGATTGTGTCCCATTGTTTCGAAAGTATGCGTCCACCCTGGGACAAACTGAAATGGTGGGGTTTGGTGGCGGGGTAGGGTGCGTTGGGAGTGGAAGTTAGCGGTGAAGAGATAGTGTGTTTGATACACATTTTTTAGGAGAGAACGCATTTTTTTTTTTTTTTTTATGTGACGGTGAACATGTAGTTGAAAAATTATTAATGTGGTAAAAAATATTATTTTATTGAATAATGTGTGATTGAAAATGAGTAAAATAATGAAAATGAGAATATGGCTCAAACCGGACATAAACTAGAGATGTATACATAAGAAAGCGCCCATAGAAGTGATTGAAGATGAAATTACCCTTATGAAAGAGTCCATGTGCATTGCACGTGTGCCGAGAAATTGAACGACACTACGAAAAAGACCAATCGTGCACGTGGTGGGCCAACATTTATTAATATTTCCATCTCAGTCCACGTGCACTGTAGTCAGTAGACTATTCAAATAGTAACCATCTCGAATTACGCACATACTTCACAGCAAACCCAGATCAAGAAACTCGTCAAGATCGTCGAAAATCAACAGAGAAACATGGGTTTGAAGGTATGATTATATATCCTTTTCAAAAACTGTTCTTTTGTTTTGCGCGTTTTTCCTATAATTTTCAGTATTATTGACACGCGTGCTCTTATTTTTCCCTTTCAATTTTGTGGTTATTTGCACGGCATTTTTATGTGAAGAGTTGCTGAGTTGGGCACGAGATTTGTGGTAGATCTGGGTAAAATTGAGCCATGGATTGGTAATAAACTTGAGGAGGTGCTTTATAAATGGGACTTAAATTATTCATATTTTGGGATTATGGGTTTTGCTTTGTCCATGATTTGTTGTTGAATATTCTGAGAAAATTCGTATGGGTTTTTTTGTTCTATTGGCTTTTGTGAAAAACTCCGAGTTGTATATTACATTGGTGTATATGATTTGACATGTTTCTCTGAGTGAATGAAGAGTGATTTGAAAGTTTTGGTGTTTGATGCTAATACTGGATATAAATATAATTGAAGATGGAAAAATAGCTAAAATCTTGTATATTATATTTTCTAGTCGTGTGGGCGTGGGGGTATTCAATTGGGACTTCTGAAGACTTTGATGAATTTTTTTTAAGTGACGACTTCTGTGGATTTCGTGGATTATTTTATAGATTTGTACGGAATTAGCAGAATTCTCTTGTAGACTTATAAACTTTCATTTTAAAAGTTTTACAAAACTTATAAACTTTCTTTTAAAAACTTTTAAAGACTTTGTAGAATTCAAAAGAATTTTGAAAACTTTCATTTGAGATAGAATTTATGTGGATATAGTGCAATATTGTGAAATTATCACATACGAGGTGGTGTTCTCACAATTCTCCTTCTTCTTCCTTTTTTCCCCCATATAATAAAAAAATATTTTAAAAAGAATAAAAATTTAAGACCTTAATTAAATAAATAATAATTATTATACATATAAAAAATAAATTTAATATTCAGACTTCAGTATTATTAGTATAATAGACAAATATTTTTCAGAAAAAATAAATGGAAAAAAAAGAAAAACAATTATAAAAATACAATTTAATTTTTTCATAGAAAATAGAAATAAACAATAAGAAAGAAAAAATAGAAATTAATACAATCAATAGAAAAATAAATTTTAGTCATAACTCTAATATTCGTAGAAGAGAAAAGGAAAGAGAATTATTGAAAAAAAAAATACATATTAATTTTTTTTTTTTGTGAAAGTCTCCCAAAATCTTGTGATTAATGAGAGACAAATTTTGAGATTTTATTTTAGTACTTTCTGCTTAAAAGTTAATACTATGGAGACTTATGAAAGTCTCTAAAAGTAACAAAAATTTGAATATCCCAAGAATTACAGAAACTTCTAAAAAGTTTTAATTGAATATAGCGTGACTTTTAGAGATTTTTTAAAAGTTTATAAAAGTCTCAATTAAATAACCAATACTTTTAGAGAGTCTTCAAAAGTTTATATTGAATACCCCTGAACTTTTTAAATCCCAAAAAGTTATTAAAAGTCTCAATTGAATACATACCAAACATGACTATATGGATGCGGGAGTCCTTTGTGTTGTCGATGGGCTGATAGTAAGTGAAGATGCAGTGTTGAGTGCAAGGGCAGACAGCTGCTGGTAACCATAATTGGGTGGCTCGATAAAGAGTAAGACCCCATGATGTTTTTCATGAACAAATCTCTCAAGATCTTGCCCAATTTCTAAGAAGCTGTAATTGTTAGTTGACCAAATTTAATAGCAAAACTTTAGGATAGGATGATTTCGGAAGAATATGATTGGTAGATGAGGGACTACTTTGTTAAGTGAAAAGTTGAGACAATAGATCTGTAAAAATCTTGTTTACTTTTTCAATTGATATTGTAAATTGTCACGTGATAACTTGGTTCAATTTGTATATTTCTTAGGTTCTAGAATGTTATCATGCTATATTGACTTGAGTGCATGTTGGCTGCATAGTGCTGAATAGGACTGAACAAGTATATCAAACAAAAAATTTAGCTTCTTTTTTCTTCCTTAATATATCTGGTGCTATCTAATCATTTCTACCCAACATTCCATGAAAGCATTGCGAAGAAAGTATATGGTTTGAAAGTAATATCATTTATTTGCTTTGCTTAAATTAAAAAATAAAAAAATAAAAATCATGGCTTCAGGAGGAATTTGAAGAGCATGCTAAGAAAGTTATGACGTTGCCTGAGGATACCAGCAATGAGAACAAGCTCATTCTGTACGGACTTTACAAGCAAGCCACAGTTGGAAATGTCAATACGAGTCAGTATCTGTTATTTCGCATCCATGAAAATGCAGTTTATATGGTTTTTCTGCATCATACTTGCATAATGAAACTTATTCTTGTCTCACTTTGTGTGTCAAATTTGCAGGTCGTCCCGGTATGTTTAACATGAGGGACAGGGCAAAGTGGGATGCATGGAAGGCTGTGGAAGGTATAGTTTCAGTTATAAGAAATGTTATTAAACCTGGCCCAATGATTGGGGTTGATGTCAGTCTTGTAACAGATTTAGACTATGTTTGAGCTCCATTATTCTCTAAACTCATTTTTCAACCACAAATTTTCCCAGAAAATAATTTTACACGTACCGAAACCTAATTTCCCGCAAAAATGGTGCTCAAACAGGGCCTTAGTATAAAATTTGGCTGGTTCCTGGATTTTTGGTTGAACCGGTAAGCCAGAGAGTTTTTAATAACATTGGTTAAAGTGTTGAGAGAGAAATCTCACATCATATAAATATGAAAACATTAACAAATATATAAAGGTTTGATGTAATCTTACGAAGTTTGACATTTTAAAATGAAATATGAAGTCTTAATACGGTATTAGAGCTCATTAAGTTCAAACGAACAATTCGTTTAGACTAAGAGTCAAAACGAGCATGCAGATTTCAAGATTGATGTTCTCAAACGGTTCAACATCTTACGGTACGGTGACATGTTAAGAATAAATTTTACATCGAATAAGTGCTCATTTGGCAAGACTTTTAAAAAGTCAAAGCTACTTCTAAGCTACTTTTGAATATATTTGAATAATTTTCTTGGAGTACTTTGTCTAGTTAGAAGAACTTTAAGAGGAAGCTGATCCAAATTAACTATTTTAGGAAGCTCTTCTACAAGAAACAAAAACAAAAGTCCTATTAAACAATCCTAAATATAAATTTTATTACAAACACAAGAATTTTGTATACTTCTCTTAATAAGATCTTTTAAGATGAAACCATGAGTCTTGATAATAAAAAGTTTTTGGTCTAATCTGTGATATTGGTTAGCTTATCTAGCTTAATTGGAGTCTTACAATAACTTTTAACATTTTTGCATGGCAGGAAAATCCCAGGAGGAAGCAATGAGTGATTATATCACTAAGGTAAAACAGTTGCTGGAAGAAGCTGCTGCTGCTACGTGTTGACGAAATGAATTAATTGCTTCCTCTTGAGTATCTGTGCTAGAAGAAGTGAAACAATAGAATTATGAACATTCGTTTGTGATTTCTTTATGGTCGGATTTATGCACTTCTGTCACTTAAACTCTAAGTAAACCAGTTGTCTTAGCTAATCTTGTGTGCGATTGTTGGATTGTTGTTGTTGAAAAATATTCTCTCATTAGACTTTACTTTGACGATGTATTAATTATTTTTAGTCGCGAGATTTGTTTGGAGCAAGTTTGAATAATGGTATATAGCATCGCTGGTATTAGAGCGAGATTTGTTTGGAGCATGTTTGAATAATGTTATATAGCACAGCTGGTATTAGAGCAACAGTCTAATGACATTATGTGATACGTTTGGTTAAAGATGAAATTATATGATTCATTTTGCCTTTCACTTAATACGATGTAGACGGGTGTTGTAACACCAAATGTGCTAAATAGCATTACTCAACATGTTTTGCGTTAAACTGAGCAGTAATCGATGAATTGTCACAAATCAATAATTAAAAATCTAGTTTGCACAGTTTTAGTCAATGTTCTATTTACTAAGTCTATTGAATTTGCTTTGCTATACCTAAAATGCTTGTTTCTCATTGATAAAATTGGGGAGAGGTATTTATTTTCAAAGTGATGTCAATGTTACTGTTTAGCTCAAAAATTGTGCAACAACAAATTCTCAGGTTCCTTCATCTCTTTAAAATTTTTTTTAACTCCGATAAAAAAAATTTAAAAAAAATTTTATAATTTATATAAATATAATTTTTTACATAAAACACTGAAATATAATTGGGGACATTGCTGAGCATCACATATCTTTTACTTTACAATCATGCTACATGTACATCATCTTTTAAACTTTGCCACATGACAACATACAATTGGACAGTTTAAAAAAATAAATAATTTTTCCTCCAATCCTTTTTAACAACACATCTACAAAGCAGCAAGAACCTCAGCTACAATAATCCCTCCAAATAGACAAAAATGAACACACCCAGGACAACAAAAATTGGGTTATGCCATTTGTACATCATGCACGCTCATGTTGACACTTAATGTGTTGTTGAAAATAAGTGGCTGAAAAAACAGCTTTTTTTATCAAATGAGAAAATGCCACGTTGCATGATGTATATAAAGGTGTAGGCCATGAGTAGGAAAAACATAAGACAACACAGAGAAATATAAATATAAAAAAAATAAACATCACCATGCCACTTAGAAAAGCCAATTTCACAATCAGACTAAATGAAAACAAAATTTTTCTTCCTTAATTTTAGGTTCATTTACTTCAAAGAAAGGGAAGAAAACTGTCCAAACCCTCATTATTTTATTTGAGCCTCTCTGCATTGTGTGGGTGATCATAATTAAGCCCCTGATTGATGGTCATTATTTTTTATTTTTTTGAAGAATATGCAATTTAAAAGTAAGAAAAAGTTTTAAGTTTACATGCAAAATATTTTATTGTATAAATATGTGGTTGAAAATGAATATAAAATTAAAGAATTTTGTTTTTAAAGAAGACAAACAGAGGTTAAGTTGAAATTACATCTTTCGAATTTAACTAATGCCCCTAAAATAAAATCAAAGTAATAAGAATTCATACCAAGAAACAAAAATTTATCCACAAATAATAATGAAAAGTTAAAATCCAGAACAATCTCTATTAATCAAAGAGACATGAGCAAACTCCGTGCAGTTACCTAACAAGTGTCATAAATCCTTAAAGAAACAGATAATAAATTGCAGTTTATCTCAACGTTTTCTAGTAGTAAAAATACTAGTGTCAGACTCGGAGATTACTAACATATTCCTTGTATTTTTTCTATTCCACTGTAATATGTTTTAGCAAAAGACCTGGAACGAGGAATAATGGAAAGAATCTTGACAAACGCCCACTCAATTAAATGTACGTGGTGAAAAGAGGAAAGGGGAGAAGTAGCTGATTTGAAACAGCAATAACAAAAATGAAGAAAGACAATGAAATGCATACCTGAGAAATACATTTATAAATATACATAAGAACATGAAAATACACTGACTGATTATTTTGCCCACTTCCTTGACAAAATGGAACATGGCATTCTATCAGTAGACTTTTTTTAAAAAGTCAGTTTTTGCACCTAATCATCTGTTGCCAACAATATATCCATAAGGGCAAAGTCATCTGGGAAAATGGCTCAACTCAAGTATATAAAATATCAATCATGCATATTGCTAGAAAATTGACATAATACCATATGACATTCTATCATTAAACTGTTTAAAACACAGTCAACTTTTCAATTCAATCATCTTCTGTCACCACTTCATCGGTCACTGCATTTGTCAATTCTTTCTGGCAAAGTGGAATAATCCATAAAATATATAGAAGTGGTAAAAGGAATACTGAAACGGAGTTGAATTCAAGATTTCAGCAGAAAAGCAAAATT